>JAUTYZ010126706.1:0-10472 GCA_032273725.1 Panulirus interruptus
GGCCTTCACCAATGACGGACTTACCTCTTGAATATGTTATAGTTAAACAACACTGGAATCATGAGCTCTGGAAAGCATAGAGTAGTCATTACCGAGTAATGTCTGAAGACTTGGACCGTCCATGAGACAGCAGAAGGTAACCTCCCTGTTGTAAATAATACCCTATAACCAACTTGTACCTCAGAAACTAGTAATCACACATTATCTTGGAATAACAACTACAATCTGTCTGACGCGTTTTCTCTCCTCTCACTTGGGGCTTGCTTATTCCAGTACCCGGCGCGGCGCACGCCATGTCACTTACTTTCCATGACACTAACTTTTCAAGTTTCACTTTTGACCTAGAGTCCAAACAACCCCGAGTTTCGCGCACACACACTCACACACACACACACACACACACACTCCTGCTGGGTGCAGTCAAGTGCGACAGGTGAGCAAGATGGCCTCCTACTCCGGTACAACAGGTTCCCTCCACACAACCAAACACGTTTGACCCCACTGCAGTACAACAAAACAATCACAACCTAAGGCAGGAAGCCGGCCAGTCACAACACCTGGGTTTTACAAAATCTACAACAAAATACTTCATCAATATGTTGACGCCGTCGCTCTCTCACAAAACAAACGAGAACCCTTGCATGCACCATGAAATAACTAAACCTTGTAGAGTATAAACCACAACCAGGGAAACTCTGGTGATGAACATAATACATTGACCTTACCCTCATACATAACGAACGTAAAAGCATTAATGATGCAACAAAATTCTGAGGTAGATATTTTCCAAATACCGGGAGAAATCAAATTACTTTTGAGCACGGATATAGGTTAAGGACTTCATCTTATATCTTTACAATATGGCTCACTGACAGACGCTGACAAGTATACTGTAAAATAAAATTTCATGAACACGCTTTCCCTCCCATTCATTCATTGTCCATCATCTGCCGCATCTGTACTAAACTCTTCGTTTATATAACTTCGTGAATATAACTTCCACATTCGGTAGACTCTTTCCTCCTAAGCATATGAAAAGGTACAAAAGATGTATGTATGTGTGTACTCAAAGTAGCGAGAACACTAAACTCCTTTGGAGAAATTTTTATATCTTCCACACGTCAAAAAAATCTAATTCTTCTTCAATCTTTTGAACAATAATCACCATCTACTGTTGTCTGGGGCAAAACTTTCAAGGTATACTGTTAACACATCATGGGGAACTACTGCAAATGAATGACGAAAGAGAGTTTACGTTGCTACAAAACTGTGAACCAAAAAACTTCCTCATTATACCTTACTATAAGCACATACTTCTGAACCTCAACCTGTTCCAATATAATCCTTAAAGAGCTGAGAGTGGCCGCTATGAAATAAAAAGTGGATGGAAGCTACATGCGGACATGTCGAAAAAAAAAAGCCGCAGGCAGGATGAGTGAGGCGGCAAAAACTAACATTGAGGATTTAATGTGGATAACACAGCCGGAAGTCTTGCCTTCCCCATGAACACTCGACGGTATAATACACACAAGACTCTTAACTGTGTGCGAGGGAGGAGGACACGGCATCTCAAACACAGACAAAGAACAGCCAACGATACTTTAACTCCTTGAGCACGAAACTACGACCTCAGAACACAACATGACCTTAGACATGACGTTTAAGGGTCAAGTTAGGATAGTCCATCATGCCCAAGGATCGTCCCGTCATGCTTAAAGGATAAACCCTCCTAGAGCTGATCATTCTCCATTAGTCTAGAGAAACATATGATGCAAAGAAATTGAGAATCCACAAACATTCGCGACTGATACACAACAGGCAATCTGAAATTACAAATACGAACATGAAAAACGTAAACCTGACTCAGATCAGGATGTGAAATGAATGAACCATCGACATTATACCCAAACGCTCTCTATTCCATTTCTTTAATAACATTAATCTTACGTTGCCTGGTAAAATTCAGATAGGCTGCTCTCCACAAGCTTTTCCCTGAGTCACAACACTGTGAAACACCTGTAGAATCTCCGTAAGTTAGATGGGTGAATGTCTTCGATCCTTTCTGCCACTACGACATCAAACTACGTCAGCAGATAACCTAAGGGAAGCTACATTGCAGTAGCCCTTTACTCTTCAAAAGTTGGGATTACTGTTAAGTCTCATGTCGCAAGTACTTACGGTTGATTTCATTTTGTTTCCCAGTACACAGATGTGATAATACGTCAGAAATTTATTAAATACTTCACAAGCTGTTGTCCTTCTACACGCACGCATCATCATAAAATGTTTTTGTCCTGGCTCTCACTGCTGCCAAACGGTACAGACCCTAACCCCGCTGCCCCTGTGAAGGCCACACCACGAGGACACTTACCGCCACGACTTGCCCTATGAAAGACATTCTGTAGCCCGATACGCTGAGGGGCACGGACATGCTCACAGTCCTAGCCTCAAGGTCTTCCAAAGATCATCGTGAGGACACGAACCGCTCGGGGCGTCACTGACTCACCAGCCCCCAACACCCAGCTCGCCTTAACAACAGAAATATAATCTGTAAAGTGAAGAATGATGTCTGCAATCGCTCTTCAAAACGCCCTATATACAACTCACACTGAAAACACTGTTCCAGTATGGTCATCAAACTCGATCCAAGCAAAAAGAAGAAATAAAATGAATTTGCTGAAGAGCAACGACATAATTGCATTGCTCAGAAATAATCCTTTTTAGGAAAGACACACAATTTTAAGATAATTTCTTTTTATTAAAGTGCGGACTCTGAAGGGATTTGATAGTTTTCAAAATACTTGTTATTTTTTGGCAAACTATCATTTGACAATTTCTTCGCATTAATTAGAAATTCCGCTTCCATATATAACAGTATGTAATTGAAAGGAAGCAAATGTAACACTAATAAGAGCAAAAGATTTTTCAGTAGTAGAGTTGTAGACCATTACAATAATTCGCTACTAGCTGTTGTCATGGCGAGGACTCTGTTATATAATGTCTATATAATACTTCAGTGAAATGAGTTACTATTAGATAGATCTCTCCAAAAAGGAGAAACATATGCATAGAATGCTTGTCCCAAAAAAAAATCCTTTTTCGGATCTGAGCCGTTTCCATGGAATATTTTTGAATAAGTAGAAGAGTAGATTAATTCCCATTCATACATTCCTATAAGATTTACATGGAAGTATTTTTTCTTTTTCATTATGACCGACATGGCATGGGTAAGATATGCCCCAGTCAAGGCCATGTCAGATGAAAGAATAAAAGTGAAAGAAAGAGAAAATAGAAATTAATCAGGGGTCCGCAAGTGTTTGTAGACATGACTCGTAAAGGAAGAAAAGGTTATATGAAGGGGGAAAGACGGTAGAAGGAAGAGAATTCCACAGCTGATCCATTTGAAGGAAGAAGAAGGTATCACAACAGTCAATCCTCGAGCGGCCGCTCTTCACACAGAAACTGTGGAAGCAGCAACCACAAGTGTGCCACGGGTCCAAACCTTGAGAGTGGGGACACATGCAGACAGCTTACAAACACAATGCCAAAGAAATCCTCTAGAATAGAGAGAAAGAGTAACAACATCGCGTAGTACAGAAAGGGAAAGTTGAAAAGAGGTGATGCCAGAATATTCAGTGAGACAGAAAGTTTTTGATTCCGCTGCAGACAGCAGAGAGATGGAGGATGAGCCACACCGGATTTATTAGCAGTGTCCCACACTTGGGTGAATAAAACCTCTGTGAATATGAAACAGTTGCTCATAAAAGAAAAACAATTACGGCACTTATACAGCACTCCCAACTTTTGGGAAGCAAAAGTTGTGATGTTGTTTATGTTGGGTTTCCGTGTGCAGGACACATAAACATGTTTATGTTATTACAAGGTTGAATTGTGGTGTTTTGAAACTGAACAGAAGGTAAAGAATAATTCTTAGAGATGCAAGGAATAATCGCGTTTTAGCATTTTTAGATTTCACAAGGTTACTACTTCCCTACTCCGAGATGATGCACAGGTCCGAAATGAGGGAGGAAATATGATCACTACGAGAAGAGAACGAGTACTAGTGGGAGGAGGGGAGGGGAAGTGAGTTGAAGTATGTACAGTGGAATCATCAGCATAAGAGTGAATAGGGTTAGAAGTAGAAGAGAAAAGGTCATTTAATGAGAGACGAAAGAGAGCAGATGATAGGACAGAACCCTGAGGAACACCACTTTTGACAGGATAGGAGGGGGAAGTCACTCCATCGACGACTACTGCGATGGAACGGCCTGAGACCAGAGAGAAGCAAGGAAACCAATGGGAGTTTAGAAAGCAAAGACTTACGCCACACCTTGTTTAATGCTTTGGAGATGTCGAGGGCTACGACAAAGGTTTCACCAACATTCTGGAAAGAGGAGGATCATAGGTGAGTTACATAGATTTTCAGTAGACTTAGCATCACGAAATCCATACTGGTGATCAGAAAGAAGAGAATGGGGTTCTACGTGTCTGAGAAAGTGTGATTTAGGAGAGTTTCAAAGACTTCAGAGACAACAGAAGTGAGAGTAATGGGGAGATAGTTTTAGGGATTAGAACCGTCTCCTTTCTTAAGTATGGGCTGCACTAAGGCGTGTTTTCAAGCGGAAGGAAAAGTCTGCGTCTTCAGACTGAGGCAAAATAGGCGAGCAAGGATTGGTGCTAGCTCAGAGGCACAGTCTTTAGAATTAGAGAGGGTATGACATCTGAACTATTCGCCTTTTCCACATGGAGCTGGGAGAGTTCTTGTAAGTCCCTGAGCGAGAATATAGGAGGTGGTATAGATTCAGTGGGAGGAGGTGGGGCCGGAGGATCAAGGGCTGAATCATCCAAAGTTGAGGTAGAGGAAACTAAGGTACCAAAAAGAGAGAGTTTATCAGCTGGGGAGTTAGCAGTAGATTGATTAGGTTGTGCCAGAGAGAGTGGCTGGTGGTGTGATGCTCTCTGCTTACTAGTTTGTTTCTCTCTCCATAGAGTCTTCCAACTGATAGCTTCGTCCTGGAAGATCAAGTCTCATTTTAACGGTCCTTTTCATGCACTCTCATATATAACCCGATAAGTAGGAAAGTTCTAGGAGTCCACTTACGAAATGAACCAGAAAAAATGAAATACTCTATATTGGTTTAACACTAACTACAGCTGGCCGAAACTTTCACCAGTTCCTGTTTCATATGCTTCAGTACCACATGTGATACTAGGAAATCCCAGCAACGCTTAAAGTCTGCTATTCTTGGAAGTGAACCAGACTAAGATTAATCTGGACTGGAGTGATCATGTAACGAGCAGATGAAACTGATTTAGGCCACAAAAGAGCAAAAGAAAAGCTTCACTATTAGATGAAGTTATATAGCGTTTTACATGTTCCTATGACCTAATCATTAAAAAATAGAAATATTCAAACCTTGCTTGATTACTAAAATCGAAAAAAGAGAATGATAGTAAAAACGTACAGGTAGTGAGACTCCAACGTGTTTCAAACAAGTAGTTGATTTCATGTGGTAATATTGACTAGAATCGATGAAAGTAATTAAGAAACCATGTTACGTTACTTTCTAAAGAAAATGAACGTAACTGGGATAATTATTAGGCACTAATATGTGTTTCAATAGAAAAATATCTATGTATACAGAGGTGTAGTGATGATGGCGTAAACAACATTACAACATAGGATTATATTTCTTAAACAATTTTGGACTTAAGATAAAGCTGGGTTTTATCGTCACTCTACTCTAAAGTGCACGATACATGGACAGTTACTCCCCTGCCCCCAGGCCCCCTACGCCTCGGCGGTGCAATGAATTGCATGGGACGTCAGCACCACAGACCTGGCGGAGAAAACTGATGCGAGTGAAGCAAGCTTTTTCAGCTGGCAGTCTGAATTATCACCCTATAACATTACTGACACATCAGGGACTCGGGTAATACCAATTCAATGATTCCCTCTGGAGAGCCAAATTTCCCTATGAAATTTGAATATTTTTCTTTGCTGTGCTGAATTTTTTCCTCATATATTTTATGATAGGACATATGATACATTAATTGGCGAACTTAAATAATAATGACTGGGTATTTTGTCATGATGAGCTGAGTCTGATTACTTGTTCTTTTTATCATGACGTTTAAGATAATGCCCATTTTTTCCATCCCTAAAGGTCATATCTAACTTTAGCAAGAGAGACTGTTGACATGATGCATTACCTGACAAAAGAAGTGCCTGCTCCATTCTTGCGACCAGAACTCTGTGCCAGATTAGCAGCCATGCTCAACTTTAATCTTTCCCAGCTCTGTGGACAAAAGTGTGAGTCTTGCTGAAATTAGTCAGCAGTTATATCGCTCCTTATCGTTCAAGGGAACTTTTGTAGAGTCTGATGCAAATATCAGAGTCATAGTACTTCATATATATTTCCCTATTTGCTACCATTTTGCTCATACAGCTTCTTAATCTGTGTTCTTAAGTCTTGCCTTTGACCTCTTTGCACTTACTTTTGATCAAATTATTCTTATATTTTTTTGATGCATTCTTTCCATTTCCATTCTGTGTACATACTTACTATCAGGTGCTAGTGTTGTCACCTTCAGGGTAGACAAACCCTAGATAGCTTTTAAGGTGAATGTCTTGTTCCTTTCATTAACCTCTCTTTTGAGATAGTTTAACTCTAATCCTCCTCCTCCATGCTGATATGCCAAGGCTTGCGAGATGGTCCAGTCCTGGAGAGAAATGTAAATTTAGAAAAATGAAAAACTGTTTCTGGCTGGGTGGTGTCTTGCTACAGATTTTTCCAGGTTGTTGTTACCCACCCTACCTTCCTTTTCCTACCAAAAAAATATTTCTCTTAACCAGTGGTGCCTACCACTTGGTTAGCATCAATGTTCTGTGAATTATGAGGCAGGTCAGTACCAACCTGACAACCAGTGGGGCGATTGGTTGCTGCAAAGACCTGGGCTAAGCCAGCATACTGCCAGCACCAGTTTGGTGGTTAGTAAGGAGATGAGAGGAATAACTTTCTCAGAAAGCAAAGTGTTAGAGGTTTCTTACCCCCACAAGGATCCTAGAGATTCTCCTAAGGTTCATCTTACACTGCCTTGGAGAAAACAGCTTTCTTCCTTCAAAACTTACATTTCATCACACAGTAGAATTTTTCTTTTATCATACTGCGTATATGCTTGTAACTGGAGATCAAACCTTAATTGTAAAATTTGTATGCAGTTAAAGCTCATAATTCAAAATAAGGATTTTTCCATGATTAGTAGTCACACCAGTTATTTTTATTGACTTTTTGCATGATCTTTTTGTGTTTCCCCTTAGTGAAGCTGCTTTTCCTCTAGATGAGATAGTTGCTACTGTTTAGCAATGATTGTATGTTTTGAGCCTAGGTTTGCAACAGAACACTCTTCTTGGTCTATGAGAAATATCACTGTAAATGACTTAAGGTCATCATCATCTATTTTTTCTTTTTATGCAAAAGTGCCTCTCTCATCGTAGTGAGGTAGTGACAGAAACAGATGAACAACTTTATTTGCTCACATCCAGTCTCTAGCTGCACTGGTAATGCATTAAAATCAGAGCCTACCATCCATAGCCAAGCCCCAGTAACTATTCCACGCTATACCTTGACCGCTTCCTATGCAATCGGCACCAAATACGGGAATACAGAAAGCATTACACCACAATCGGTCGACCCACAACAATCATGGAGCCGTTTGCGAGCAAGGGGGAGGGTGGGGGAGGAGACCACCAGGGAACAAGGGGTCATCCAGCTAGAGTGGTAATATCTCAGGAAATCCTCTGATGGTCCGCGTGTTAACTATATGGTCGCATCACCACCGAACACACAACAAACGGCCTAAGGGTACAAAGCACAGCCAAACAAATACAAGGACTGTGGGGACACTTCTCCGCCAAACATGAAACACAAATGAAGGGCCAAACATTACACACACACACACACACAACCGCACACACACACAGGAGCTGCACACACACACACACACACAGGAGCTGCACACACACACACAACCGCACACAGACGCGTAGCCAAAGGGCTATCATCTTAATCAAGGAGTTTAGTCATCGTATTCAAAGGTTCAAGTCACTGTACAGAATGGGCCGTCATCGTAATCACACACACACACAGAAATATAAAAACGTAAGATGCAATATAGAACGAACCAACACGAAAGGTAAGGCCAGGCTTACAACGTCATCGTGCAATATTTTTTGTTGAAATTTCTTCCCGCACGCGAGGCTGGCTGGAGACCTGGACTGGCCACATCCCGGCGCTAGTCACCACCTGAGGAGCGTCCCCAGCCCCAAAACCTGCGGAGGAAGCAACACCTCCATGTTCAAAACCGCCAAGTCGTGCTTAAGGGTCATGCTGTCGTCTTCAAGGGGTCGTGCCATCGTGCTCAACTAGGTCGTACACTCGTGTTTTAAGGGGTCGGCGCTGAAATCGTTCGTATGTGCAATCAGATACACATGCAAACTTCCACTACGGGACGGGATATCGAGTTATCCCCGCAGGTTGTATCAGATTCCAATATAGTGCATGGACTGTGATGGGAAACTTTAGAGTGCGAGCAAAATATAGATGGGAACAACACAATATCTAACTCTGCTCTACGGTTCAGGTCTGATCAGAAGATGGATGACTGTGCTCTCTTGTGTGATTCTAGTTTAATTTTCTGTGTTGGAGACCACAATCACGGACAACAGTCCGGTGCTAATAAGACTGAGAAAAAAGAAAAAAGGAAAAAAAATATTTTAAGAATTTCCTAAAAACTGGAGAAACCCCCCCCCCCCTCCCCTCCCCTCCCCCCTTGAAAAGGTGCCTGATCATAGCTGTTAGGAAAGACATGAGTTGGTACGGAGTTCCAGAGCGTCGAGATGTTGAGAAAGAAACAGATATGAAAACGGCCCACCCCTGAGTTGCCACCGGCCACTAGCAATTATGTGACGGAGCAGCTCGCCGAATATTACGTGCTCTAGCTAATGATGGGGATACGAAAGTGGTATGTGCAACACCTCCTCACTTTGCTTTACTGATCATTTAGCAAAATGTGGGATAAGGAGAGTTCAGAAAGTTTCGAACCTACGTCTAAACGGGCGTACCCGTGCATGTTTCGGTTCTCAATTCGACTGTAGTACGAAAATCAATCATATTAAATCACCCACCAAGTCCTATCAGAATAAAACTAATATTAGCAAAGTTAATCCTGTATTCACAAGCCAAACACCGGTACGCGTTCGCAAAGATGAATAATTTACCTTTATCAAACTACAGCTGAGGATCGATAAATTCTGTAGTCTTACAAGCTGATAAAATTTCAACAATATTCAGGAGTGCTGCGGATTAAACTGGATAATAATTAAGCTTGGAAAACGTGGGAGTGGGAGGGCGAGGCGTAGGGAAGTGTGATTGATTCGCTTACATGTGTTTGCAAGGGCTCAGTGAGGGAGGGGCCATGAAGAGACGCGTCCCATTATGGATGATCACGAGCCAACATAAGGTAAGACGGGTCACGAGAGAATACAATGTCGGGGAGGCCCATACATCCGGACGTGGTGCTGTCAAGTTAGGCTCCATCCCACAACCTGAGCTGATTACGATACGAGTCATCTTAAATGCGATCAATATTGCGACAACGGCGAAGTTATTGTCGTAGGGCCATAGTTTTCTCCACCAATGAATAATAGATGCACGGCGACCAGTGACAGAAGCCGCCTCCCCCGACATTACAAACGCACGGCTGAACAAGTACCTCAGAGTAGGTCGGCATCAAATGCCAGCCACACAACACATTCAGCGATCACAGACAAAGGTACTTCGGGGAGTCGGTATAATTCTTGCATGATTCTTACTCATCTCCGACTGTGCAAAGCATTAATCAACAGATCATCTTAATCAGTCGTATAAAAAATTTAATACGACTTAGGAATATCAGAGATCGGTAGATAAATTTCGGGATGTTAGTAAGGTCATGGCTGGTCATCTGTGCCTCCGCTCCATCTTCCAACCTGACGTGTGGATCGATGAGTCCCGCCCTGAGGCTGGATCACAACGCAGACAATCTAACATCTAACATGCCATTTACCCTAAGCTGATTACGAAGACGCTCGTGCACATAGACGTGCTCCATGCATGTGTCAGCCATATATCTGGACTTCAGGAAAATACTGATGATCCTAAGAAAAAGTAGCTTGATCGAGGTTGGTAAGAATCCAGCGTATGATTTACGAGAGCTTGTGATCGGAGTTGACTGCTGGGCAGGTAGAGAGAGAGGGAGGTGGCGATGCTGTGGCTCTGATGCACCTTCTCACAGGCATTAGGTACTTCCAGCTCGTATAGACAACCACCAGCTACAGATGACATGCAAACCTGAAATGTCCATACACAACGAGCAGACAAGATGGCATGTGACCTGCATCCCCATCACTGTTCTAATCTAATGATGTAATA
>JAUTYZ010127257.1:0-11279 GCA_032273725.1 Panulirus interruptus
CACTTGTGTTTGACCCAGGTTCTGGCCACGCCAACATGTGTGTGTGTGTGTGTGTGTGTGTGTGTGTGTGTATGTGTGTGTGTGTGTGTGTGTGTATTAAGAGGAGTAAAAACATGGTCCACACATAACTGTAAGAGAAGGGGCAACGCGGGCGTAAAATCAACTCCCTGTAACAAAAATTGTGATCACAAATAGTAAACACGCACACACGCAAAGTAAAGATGATAGCTGAAGAGAGAAATTTTTTCACTTAGTGCCCCAGTGAGGCTTGGCTGCAATGGTCATGATTGAGACAGAAAATACCTTAGGCAGGATTAGGTACAAAGAAAGTTGGTAGCGCGAGGTAGCAGGGCACATTGAATCACAATTCTGAGAGGAGCGCCATAACTTGAAAGAAGCGAGTGTCATAACTAGAGGGAAAGAAGCAACACAGGTGGAAGGAGGCAGAGTCATTGCTGGAGGGAAGGGAGTGCCATAGATGAAGGGTAAGAAGTGTCATAACTGGAGGGAAAGGACTTTCACAGCAGAAGAGAAAGGACTGCCAAAGCTGGAGAGATGGAAGAGAGGTGTGCCAGTGCTGGACGGAGAAAATGTCATTGCTGGAGGGAAGGGAGTGTCATAACTGAAGGGATGGGAGTGTCATACATGAGGAGAAGGGAGTGCCAAATCTGGAGAGAAGGGGATACCAAAGTATAACTGGAGAGGCCAACAAGTGTGACAGAGTAACGAGAGTGGCACAGGAATAGCAAAGCTCTTGGCTAAGGGACGATATGTAGCGAGGGAAGAAAATAAGATTTAGAGCGAGAAAAGAACGGGAAACGAGCGGGGAAGAAGGGAAGAAGCGGTGAGGAGGGAGTGGGTGGAGACGGGGTAGAGAGAAAAATTGTCAGGAAGTGCCTAGTGTATGTGTCCTGCAGTTGTGATGCCGTGATGTATGGAGAGAAAGTCATGATAAGGCAGCAATTCTCGTGATAAGTGTCAGAAGGGTCATGATATTTGGTATGCATGGGAAAGAGATCATGGAAAAGACTTACAGGTGTGTGGTCACTATGACATAATGTTATGTGCACACAGGAGGTTACAGAAGAGCAAGGGGTGTTACGGATGATCACGGTGTTGTGTTGGTTTGGTGTTAGAAGTTATGTAAAGTAGACTTAGTCGTTATGCACCGATGGGAAAGGTGAGTCAAGCAGTTCGTCGGTGGCTCCGCCCGTCTAACAATTCCTCCAACATGTTTTTCCACTCTTCCCGAAAAGACGGAGGGCCTGGAACACCGGACTTTGCTTCAACAAATCAGCAACGAAAACAGACGAGACTCGAGAGATCATTTAACCCTGAGGTTGAGGCAGTCCGGATAATGGAACGAGAGCACAGGGAAGGCTTCATCGTTGGTCGAACACAGCAGGAGCTGCTGGTCAGAGGGTAAATAATGATCTCAAACAGTAACTTGTAAGCAAAGAAAAATTTAAGTTTTGTGATAGTTCAGTTTGGCTCTGGTGCACCTACATGCAGCTCTGGGTCTGTCACAAAACTTGTATTAAGACCTAAATTATTTCAATCATGCTGTTCAGTTAAGGGTAAATATGCCTCAATGGTTACCTATAATTATAATCTGTAAAAAGATTCATCCCTTATTTTCTTGAATTAATTATTTTTTTTGGATTTCATGACACGAGAAACCCACTTATTCTAATTTTTAAGCTCCTATATGTAAGAACTGCTTCTTTACATCATTGTGAAACCTATTGACTATGAGTTTTAGACCATCAGTCTTATTTACAGTATCATGTATACTTCGGACAGTGTATGTATATCGATGTTATCAAAGTTTCTGAAGATCTTAAAAGATTGCATCAAGTGTCCACGAAGTCTTTGCTTCTGTTTAGGGAGAGTTCATTCTCTTTTTCAGAACATTGCCTCATACGGCTTGTTTCTTAGTCCTGGTATTGACCTTGATGCTCTTTTCCAGACTCTTTTCAAGTCTGTTTTGGTCTGTTTATGATATCTGAGGAACCCGAAATGAACTACTTACTCAAGATGTGGTCTTATTAATGAATCGCGAAGTGTGAATATGGTATCTGATGTTTTATAATGAAAGTTCATTTGCACTGAATCCTATCGCTCTTTCTTCCTGTAGTGGCAACTACACTTTCCTTATTAACTCTCACTGACAATAAATCTAAGATATTTTGGTAACCCTCTGAAAGTTCTTTTCCAAACATCCTGCATAAGGATCATTTGCTTTATATTTCCAGAATTCAAAAATTTGCATTTGTCTCCGCTGATTCTCATTTCCAGTATCTCCAACCTGGCTCATGATTTGTTTACGTCATTTTGGATTCATTTGTGCTCATTCTCAAGATGTTACTCCACTTCCTACTTTTGTATCATTGGTAAATTGAAAGACTTTGGTTGTTAGACCTACATATGGTATTTACAAAGAACTGAACCATGAAGTGAGTCTTCTAGTTCATCGCTAGTTACTCTTAAGAGCTCATATGTGTTCACAAATATTAATACTCGTTGTTTTCTGTCTGCCAACCATTCTTTTATCCAACTGCAACTTTCTGTAGCAATACCATGAGCTTTTAGTTAATTTCTCGTGTAGAATTTCATCAAAAGCCCTTTGGAAGTCCAGATATATATCCATTTGCTACATAGTTAGCTGTAAAATTTCAGTAAATTTTGATGTGACATAATCTATTACCACGGTAGTCATGATGAATAACCATAATCAGTCTGCATAATATTGTAAGGTTATCTCGAAAGACAGTTTCCATCATTTTCCCAACAGATAAAAAGTAGCAACGACTTCTCTTTTCCTTACCAGGACATTTGAGACAAAGTGGCCGTGAGATGATGCTCCAAAAGTGTGTAACTTTGCCGGTATTCCCCACAGCTTTGAAGGAATCGGAGAAATATGTGCTGGGTACTCAAGTCTCCTAGTTCGGTCCTCAGAATTAATCGTATATATATCCCTAGAGGCGACCATTAACGCACCCCTGAGACCCCCGAGAAAGTAAGGGACTCAACTAGTAAGAAGAACTCAGTGACTGACTCGTTAATCACCCTTAATTGGCGGAGGGACTAAGGGGGAAAGAAATAATGAGCGTTATACAGCGTCTCATTCATTGCGACAGATATTCTTGGTGATAGCCTTGACCGGGACACATTGCTGTTACTGGGAGAGTGCTGGATGGATGCGTTAATCAGCGCTACGGTAGTGTGAAATGAATTGAACTTTTTAGAGAGTGGGATGGGTGGATGCACCAGCTAAAACTCCATGCTGGACATTCGTCCAGTGTCATTTCTTTTCACGAATGGCATTGACCTGAGAGATTGAAATCTAAATCTGTGATTTTTCTCTTTTCTCTTTTCTATGATTTTTTTTTTCAGTATGACTAAATCTTTTGCGATGTTTAAGCTCAGGTGCTGAAGAAGTGTTATCTGTCATTTATCACCGTATCTTAAGGATCTTTAACCTGGTACTTCTTAATGTTTCCCTCTGGGGACGTAGTATTCTCTATGGGTGTGGCCAGTTGTCGAGGGGTAAGAGCGAGAAGCTTACCATGTGAGGGGCAGGGGTGAGCTGAGATGAGATGAGAGAGACACTGATGACCATATCAAGGAATGTTGGGTAAAATGCGCTATGGCGGTGCTTGTGGTGTAGCGAGGAAGGTAATGCTAAACCACGTAAGGTCAAGAAGGGTGATTTTGAAGAACAGGTTCGTGTGGCGAAGGTTGCTGTGGTGTTGGAAAAGAAAGTTTATGCCCGGTCGTGGTAGATCAAGACAGGGACGGTGAAGCATGGCGAAGGATGAGGCTGGGAATAAGAGACTGGAGTGCATCATAAGAAAGGTTGTGGTAGAGAAGGTTATAGCTCTGGGAAAGAGTGTTTTCTGGAGCAGAAAAGTGTTCTGGAAAGACAAGCCAATCATATACGAGGTCACATCGGTGAAGTGAGGTTCATGGTACTTACAGTTATGAAAATGAGTAAAGTAGGACGACGAATGGATTAGAGTGAGGTCAACAACCTCATTTGTGTTCAGAGTGAGGGAGAATCCTATCTGTAAATTGAATTATGGAGGCAATATTATGATGAGCATTAATGTGGGACTGAACGAAAGAACGAAAAAAATAAAAAAATAGGGAGGGTGATGGAAGGGTAGAAACTAGGGATGGCGAGGTGGAGGGGACAGGAGAGCCTCTCAAGGGATCACTGTCTTGAAATATGTGAAGATGAGGGGAATGTCACGGTGGTGGTTGGGGAGCCAGGAACCCCGCTCAATATCCAGGCTAACAGCGATAATTATAGGACGGTATGGAGGTTATACCTTCCCGGGCAGGAAGGCTGGTAAAGGGTACTGGCAAGGGAAAGAGAATAAAGACTCAAGTGAGAGGGATAGATAAGGGGGACTGGTGAGGGAGTCAGGTTATGGGTCAGGTGGGAGACAGGTAGTGAAGGATACGGTGAGGGAATCATGTATGAGGGACGGGTGAGGAAAACTGACGAGCGAGACGACAAGACAGACAGGTGACTATAATAGTAAATATATTCCTAAGGTTCAAAATTCGAGCTTGTTAACATTTCTTGTGTTGGTCTCGTTTATGGAGCCTTTGACTTTGCATAAGTTGATAAGAGCTGGCATGAGTGATATACGAATTTATACATGGCATGCTAGATGAACCTGAGCTTGTCTTAAAGAAAGGAATACGTATAGACGCTTCAGAAGTTATGGGTTTCCTGCTTCCATATCTGATGACATTACTGACAGTCGGGGGGAATGGTATGTCATCGATGGGCCTTGGGCTAACTTAGACATAGCGTTTACACGACCGCTGTGCAAGGGGACTGCAGCAAGTCCTGTTCTGGCAATGGGCTGAGAGATAGAATTCATTTGAAGGGACGGGTCGGGGTTAGAATTGAAGATGAGTAAACAGTTATTCCACAGAAAGTTGTAATGACAAGAAAAGACTCCTATGAGTTTAGAAGCCTTTTTGTCAATCTAAAAATTACTTCAGCCTTTATAGGACTTATAATAGGAAAGTTTGAGCCACTAACCTGAGCTATTCAATGAATACCAAATGGTTGTTTTCAACTGCGTAACGAATCCCTGTGTAAAGTATTAAGAAATGAGTATTTTTCATTCATAAGCTGAATCGAAAGAAACCTAACGAAAAATGTCGGTCACGCCGTTGGAGTAAGTAGACTGTCACCTGACCCGAAGTTGGCTAGAATTCCTCA
This sequence comes from Panulirus interruptus, assembly GCA_032273725.1. NCBI lineage: Eukaryota > Metazoa > Arthropoda > Malacostraca > Decapoda > Palinuridae > Panulirus > Panulirus interruptus. The sequence goes on from JAUTYZ010127257.1 coordinate 5,246, forward strand.
CATTCATACCTCAGCTATATTCATATAGTTTCACACATTTCTCAGACCCGTCGACTATCACTGAGAATATATAATACGCTGCAACATAATCAAGAAGCCCTTGACCGCTACTCCTATGCATTTTGATAAGGAAAACTTTCACTCAGCAGAGGACATAAGGATGCAGCAACCATGTCTTGTTGCAAGTACAAGAGGTCCTCACCTCGCCACATGTTCTAGCGCTACTAGATTTTTCATGCTGCCTCACCCCTGCCGCTGGTGGTGTTCTGCGCCAGTAACAGAGAGGAACATAACTGGTCACTGGATACCTCCGTATGATCATCGATGACTTTCACTGCCAACATTCCACTCACAATAGATATCAAGAAGTCGTCTATTTGGTATTTTGACATTTTTTCGAATAACTCATTGAATTGAATTTCCACACACTAGTTTAACGTTTCTGAATATGCTACCTCCACTGATGTCATATTCAGGAAAGTGAAAGAGAACTATCAATCCCAACTACTCTCTTACAAATTCGAAGTTGTTCATCTTCCTGGAAAAAAACACATGCTAGTGCTGTTTTCAGCAGCAGATGATAATGCTTTGACACTGGACGGTCACTTAGTTGCTAGACCTAACATTTAGAATATATATATTGTCGACATTCCTCTGACGCATCGAACTGTTAAAGGCCGGTGTTTCATTGTTCAGAGTCACCTTCCTGGACTCTTCCTCCAGCTGAAAGTATATCAAGCTCGCCAAAAAGCAAAGTTGAAGGTTCGCTGAAGCACATAATCATGATCGAATGGGAGGAGAGGGATGAAGAGAACTGGTGAACCTCACTGATGGCAGCGTCCCATCTCACATGACTAAATGAGTTCTTTAGGTCTAACTTGACAATGGCTTTACAGCGGAGGCTATGAACATTGGCTCGTGCAGCGTGGGCTGCTGATGCTTCACATCCCAAAGAGTTGCCAAAGCCGAGTTGCTTCGGACTCAGTAAGGTGGCTGGGGCCTCACTGCTCACGCTTTTGACAGCCGCTCTTGTTAACCAGTCGGCGTAAGGTGTTGCCGACGGCAATGGGTCTGATGCCACAATCTTTCATCTTCATGGCACACAGGGAAGCGCTAAAGTAAAGGGGCCTAATGCCCTGGGGTACATTACTCTTGAAACATTTACCGACAAGTTTCTTAAGTTCGGGCAGGTACATGGGCTGACACGGGAAGCAGAGATAACAGGAGACCTGATGGCCCATAATGAGGTTATCTGTATTAAGAAAACTAAATAAAGTGGTAGATAAGGAAAGGAGAGCAGAAGGCACCTCCCCACCCACTTCAGAATCTGGGCCAGGTTATGTCTCACCACCATTTTGAGACCACAAAAGTCCATCAAAGGCCACTCAAGCCTTACAGGTTATACGTAGTTCACTGTGTTCATTCAGAATAGACACGATCAAAATTATGATGAGGGTACCTCAAGATCAAAGGCGGGATACAAGAGTGAGTGCCTTGTCTTAAAAGCTAACGAAGCCACAATTCAAGGTTCAGAATCGCCTAGCATGTAGTACCCAGAGGCTCCATATTCTACAGGTAGGTACACCAGAACCTGAAAAAGATGTTAAGCTACGCATTTGGCCTTGAAGGCCGTTCTTAGGCCAGTAAAGGCCACCAAAGATCACCCTTACTTTATAGATCATACTTCGTTCACTGCACTCATTCAAAATAGGCAACTAGCAACCTGAAGTGACAAAAGCACCTCATGACCAAAAGCAGTATCTAAAGGTACTAGAACGTGGCCTTAAAGGCCAACAAAGGCCACTTTATAAGGTTCATACTTAATATGGCTTTATGTAGCATATTGTAGCCCCAAATTTTCGGTATAGATACTTCAGAATCTGAGAAACGTTTTGAGCTGCCTCACTTAAGACATGAAGCTGTTGTAAGGCTGCTAAGGGTCACCAAATTCCACCCCAGCATTAAATATTACATTTAGTCCACTGCAATCAATCAAAAAAGATAGTTCATGGATCACAAATTTATAATGACGGTGCCTCAGGATCAAAGGTAAGATCCATGGGTACCAGCCTTGCAATAAAAGGCCAACAAAGGTCACCTTTCAAGGTTCAAACTTACAAGAGCTTTATTGAGGCCTCAGATTCTGAGTGTAGGTACTTCTGAATCTACGAAAGGTTTTAAGCTACGGCATGTTGACCCTGAAGGTAGATTATAATTATACGTAAATATATTCAAAGTACGAAGAAAAGGCAGTTTATACAGCTCTGCAGTTTTACCATCAACATTTAAGCAAAATGCAGACGACAAAGGTAACAGACAAGGATATACTATTTAGTCTAACCTAAATATACAGTTACATGACTAGGAATTACATAGCTGGGAAGTAGAATAATATATGTGACAGATTCAGATATGTATAAGATTGACATCTTTCTTTGGCAGCTACTTTTCAAAACTGACAGTTGTCCGATAATCGGTTGGTAAGAAAGAGAAACGGGAACTTAAAGGCGAACCGTTAACACAATAAATCAGGGTTAACGGTTTACCATTAATTTCCAGTTTCTCTCTCTAACCGACCGATTTTCGAACAACTGGCAAGTCTGAAATGTTGCTACCGAGGAATGAAGTCATTCTTATCTAAATCTCTTGATTTATTAAACCATTATGCAATTCTTAGTTCTTTGGGTGTATATATAGCTTGAAATACTATATCTGATATTTTTTTGTTTCCTTTACAAAGTATCAGTATATTGATTACATATTAAAATGGGAAAATTGAAGAACTAGAAAATGGCCTTTATTTTATACCTGATATATATTCGTGTACAACTGCATCTATAGGTTTCTAATAAGCCTCGTTCAATCTTTGTAGCCTATTTAGGATGAAACGTTAAGAATGTTCCGTCAAGAAGATATAAGGATGTTGTTCTTAGCTGCATTGGTCTTGACCTTCATATAAAGAATATACTCTCCAGCGTGAACTTTAATTGCTGCAACTGTATATATATATGTGAGTTAGTTGCTGTTTGCAAATGATACGACTCTGCCGGCAGACTCGACAGATAAACTCCAGAAGCTGGTGTCTTAGTCTGGAACAATGAGTAAAAGGACGAAGCTGAGAGTCAGCGTGAACAAAAGTAAGGTAATGTGGTGTAGCAGGGAGACGAACGGCATTAGTCTGGGTGTAAGCAAGAATGGGCTGGACCAGGAGGATGTAGTGAGTCTTAGGTAACTAGGAGCGAACATTCGCAGCGGAAGGGACCATGGAGACTAAAGAGTGTTATGAGGTGGGATATGGGACAAAGGTCCTAGTTGCGCTGACGAGTGTGAGGAAGAACAAGTCACTGAGTCTTAAGGAAAAGATGGGTATGTTTGAAGGCACACTGTAGTTGTCCCGCCGGTGTTGTACGGGTTTAAGTCTTCGGGCCCTGAATACGAGAGGAATGGAAGATGGTAAAAGTGTTGGAAATTATATACCTAAGTACATTGCGTGGTGTGACATTGGTTGACCGTGTAAAACAAATCCAGTGTCAGAGCCAGATTTGGTAGTGAGCGCAGTCTGACTGAGACAGCTGACCAGGGTGTGACGAAATGGTTCGGACATATATATAGGGAGGTTGAGCGATGAAAGACTGACTGAAATTATCTACATGCTAGAAGCGGAGGGACCTAGGGGCAAGAGTGAAATGAGAAAGATATGGAAGAGTGGAGTGAAAGAGGCTTTGAACATTCAGGAGGGTAAGAGGTATACACGGGATAGATTATATTGGATCGATATGGTATATAAGGGGCGCTTTCAATGGACTGAATCGGGGTATATGAAGCAATCAGGGAAAACTATGGAGCATTCAATGGGATTTGGCTTTGGAAAGTGTACTCTGGTTTCAGTGTATTATAAATGACAGCTAGAGAGCGGATATGAGAAAAGGGAACAATGTTCGTCTGTTCCTGTCGCTATCTTACTACGAGATGGCATCCACCCCCTGATATTGAGAGAATGTGCTGGCTCGAATGTTTCACTTCTGTATAAAACCAAAAACTTTACCATCTTCATGGAAACAAGTATTGGATCATCCCATCCCATAGAAAGAGTACTGTTCTAACCCCTCCACCTATCGTCCTCTTGCTTTGAATTGTACTACTTCTAAAGTCTTTGAATCCCTCATCAGTTCCCACATCCTCTAACATCTTAAATCTCAGTCTTCTCTCTTACCATCAGTATGAATTTCACAAGCAAGATCCACTAGTGATACTCGTTCCTGTCTTACTGATGTCTTGTCATCACCTCTGAAAGAATTTGGAGAATCTTATGCAGTTGCCCTCGATACGTCAAAAGCTTCGACTAGGTTTGGCATCGGGGTCTCTTCTCTAAGCTCCCTTCTTCTGGCTTCCCTCCTTCCCTTTGTTACCTCATATCTAGCTTACCCTGTGGTCGTTTTGTGTCTTTATATATTGATCAACCTCTCCCTCTTTCTCTAATAATACCTGTTTCTCTCAGGGTTCTGTCTTATGTCTTATAGTTTTCTTCCTTTTTGTCAACGACTTAATTTCCCCAACAGATAACCAAATACACTCATATGCTGACTACTCAACACTGCATTCCTTCATTTCCTTCAAATCTGCTCTCTCGTTTGATCTGAATTTTATCTCGACACATTTCCCTCTATAAACTTAGACAGAATATCACGAAGTGGTAGACGAGACCTGGTTATGTTTAATGCCACCAAAACTCACATTCTACGCATCTCTCTCACAATTTTGCCTCCTATTTTGATGGGTCTGTAATTCCAACACTAAACACAATGACCATACTTGGTATCACTGAAACATCCAACCTATATTGAAAACCTCAAATTACACAAATAGCTAAGTCCGCTTAGAAGAAACTGGGAGTGCTCTTTATAAGCCGTGAAATTTCTTCTAGACTATTGCTCCGTTTATACGAATGACTGACCCGTCCTTGCATGGAGTACTGCACTCACATCTGAGAAGGTTCTAGTTCTACAGACATACGAAACAGAGTTGAGTCTAAGGCTAACTTGACAACCTGACCCATCTTCCCTACACCGTATCGTTAGTTCCGTCGGAATTTGCTCCCGAGAGCTGCCTACTTGTATGTACCAGCCATTATCTACTATATGTATTTTATTCAGCAAGGTACTGCGTTAAATGATTACTTTATTGTATAGCCGAAGGCAGCTCAAGGGTGGGCCGTTTTGATATCTATTTCTTTCCTTACAGCCCTAAGCTTTAGAGCTCTATACCCTCTCATATCCTACATTACGACTACTTTTTCATTCCTCCGACATTCTTAAGATATTATTTTTTCCTCTTTTCTTGTATCCCCTTCTAATGAACCCTCTTTATATTCAAGATCCGGCCTCGATGTGGACTTTTCTTCGTGATTTGGACCTCCAACATGAAAAAATAGGAATGCCCGAAAGTATATCTCCTTGTGTCTTAATCTATCTCCTTGTATCTTACTAATTTTCATATGTACCGCTTTTCATGTGCTCAAAGTTTACAAGAGCCATATAAGAAAAAAAGAAAAAGTCAAGTGCATTTTCTAGTTTAATTCTAGTATGTATTTGTTCATATTTTTCACATTATCTCTCTATTGACGTACTTCTTTCACCCAGCTTCTTTTAAATTTCAGTATTAGTTTTGAATACTGCTTTACTTCAGTGCCATTAATGATGTCTTTTCAAACTACTACACCTTTCACGATCTTTGGTTTTATTACCTTTATAGAATGCAACAGACGTTACGGCGATAATTTTACAATTCCGCAAACAAATGTCCAGTTCATGGTCTGACTGCAAAACGCTCTAACTGAATATTTATATTTCTTAGCAATTTACCCAAATGAAACAGTATCGTTTATCTTACCTATACGTTGTGTGTGAATTTACGCATGGAAGCTGTGTACCTTACATCTTTTCTCGCTATTATATTGTTTTTTTTATGTTAGGTGAGACGGCACGGGCAACTGAGGCCCTAATCAAGGCCATCCCATTAACGCTATATATATATA
>JAUTYZ010127368.1:0-11279 GCA_032273725.1 Panulirus interruptus
GGAGGGTTATAAATCATAAGGCAATCTTTCATCCTTAACACGTTATAGAACGTAAACCAAACCATCATTAAAGTAAACCACAAAGGAGTGAGGAGTAATTCAACAGTGGTTTACCGGTGGCTCTACGCCAGTAAACTATCACTTTCCCACTGGATAGTCTCAGAATTCTGGAACAACGACGACAATCACAGGACCGAAGAAGTTCATTTGCCACAGGGTGAACCACTTTGTACAGGATGAACCACTGACTACACCGAGATGCATATATCTAACCTCATTATCGATCAATGACTAATAAAAGATCTAGGGCATTTGTGTCCAGGTGCCAGGGCTTTGCCGAACGAAACTCCAGCATGACTGAACGCTTGTGATTAAGAGAGAGAGAGAGAGAGAGAGAGAGAGAGAGAGAGAGAGAATATTCCCTGCTTCAGAATCCACGAACGGTTCATAAAGATCGAGAAATGATTCGAGCCACATCTCTCTTCTCTTCATCTGACCGTTTTCTTTCACACTCCCTCATATTTTGGAAACCCATTGTCGCCGACCAATTACCTTTTTTTTGTCGCAGACATTGTGGCTTATTATTCTTCCATTCTGTGATAATCTTCAGTCGCTCGGTTCTTGTCCTTAATGAACACAATCTGTCCTTTTTTTCCTTCTGGGAAGTAATCATAATGTCCTTCTTTCTTCTGGGAAGTAATCATTAATGTAATCTTCTTATCTAAATCCTCTTGGGAAGTAGCAGATAGATCAGAGCAATAACTAAGTTTCCTCTTAATATCTTGTAACCAATTGTGGCATTCTGTAACTCTACTTTCATAGTCTGCATGATGAGTAACATACTGGTGCCAACGGGTATGGACATCCTTAACTTTTGTTGAAATTTGCTGATAACGAACACATAGTTCACTGACCTGTGAGCCACGAGTGGAGTGACTACCCTGGTACAAGAAGTGGGCACGTTCAGTTAACTGATCAATTTCAAGCTCCTTAGCACGTACCTCACCCTGGAGGGTTTTAAGCATATCCAGTGTTCCTTGCTTTTCTGCTAGAATGGCATTTAAATCAACAGCATGTAGTCTATTGTCTGTTTCCCGTAACCAACTCTGGATGGCATCTTTCATTGATTCAAAATCTCCCCACTGGTTCAAGGTAGCCTCAAGTCTTTCAATAGTAGAGGAGACAGATGAAATAAGACCCTGCCACTCTTGCTGAGTTGTGTCAATCTGATTACGGACATAGATCTGACCAGACTCTACTGTCCCTGGAATAATTTTTTCACCAAGGGTTCTTATCTGAAGGATTCTAGGTTCCTCCTCAGGAAGACTCAGTTGAAGGTTTTTAAGTTTCTCAAGGTTAGCATGTAAAGTAATGTGATCACTGACTGACTCACCCCACATTTCCACTGTGCTATTGGTTGCATCTAACCACTCTTGTGTTTCAAACACAGCTTTGCTGTACTGTTGGTGGTCACTAACAATTGCCTCGTAGCGTTCTAAATAAGACTGAATGCGCTGTAACATTTCTTGGTGATGAGCAGTTGCAGATTCCAAGAATGAGTTTACACGATCTGACTTTTCTGGAAGGTTTTCTGCTTTATCACGGACATCAAGAATAGTCTGTTGCTTGGCAAGAATATCATGCAAAAGTATTCGGTATGTCTGCAGCTGTGCGCGTTTTTCATCAAGAGTTGTCTTTAATTCAATTTCATCAGGCATCTGTGCTTGTGTCTCTTTCAGCCACTGTTTCAGCTGCTCACTAACCTCTTCAAAGCTGGTCCAGCGACCCATTTTATTCTGAAGGTCTCTTTCCATTGTGGCAGAGCTATCAAATAATGTATCAAAGGCTCCCTGAAGATCTTCAATCTGTATTCTGATAGCTTCTCTTCCATCATCAGATGTTGATGGGTACAGCTTCTCTCCAAGCTCAACTGTGGTGTTGACTAGCGATAGTGCATTCTGCTTCTCTGCCAGCAATTCACTTATTATCTCTAATCTTTTCTGTAAAGTTGCCCTATCCCCTTGCATCTCTACACACCTGGCTAATTTATCCTGAGCTGCAGTAAGCCATCCAACACTCTGGTTATACTTATCTATAAAGCCCTTGTGGTCACTGACTCCTACTTCACACTTCTTGAGAATTTCCTGAAGAAAATGAAAATAAAATCTGTTACTTACATTTTTGGGTCATTATACAGAGTAAAATCATAAGCAATACTAAACTTCAAAAAAAAATATCTATATGAAAGATTGGGCATGCATGTATTTGTAATTTTTCAGAATCAGTATATTCAAAGGGAGGGAGTTTATACTCATGGTGCCCAATCTTTTAACCTTACATTTCTATCTTACCAACTCTTAAACTTCTCAATATATTTAGCATACAATTCCTTCAGTCTATTAGTTATGATTATCCAACTTATTATTAATAGAAAATAGTGAACAGGCCTTCATTATTTTTTGTTATGTCCCTTCAATGGTGATTATTAATATTAATCTGAAAAACTACTATGTTTAAAGGAAGAAAGCCATTTATGAATCATTAATATTAATCTGAAAAACTACTATGTTTAAAGAAAGAAAGCCATTAATGAATCTTTAAAGATGGGCAGCCATACATATTTCACTCTCCTTCCAGAAGTAGATTATATTTCTTGATCCCTGTAGCCAGTGAAATGTGTTATATGAATTGGAGACCCAGTGAAATGTGTTACATTAATTGGAGACTATACTTGTATAGTATATTCTAATTAGGGTCTAACGTAGACTGAAAACCTTTAAAAATGTCCTTATCTATAAACAAATCCACATTTGTGCGTGGTCAGCATGTTTATACTTTTGTATGTGTGTATATGCTTGCACTGTTTATATCTAAATATGGTGAAAGAAATTTAAATATGATGTAATAAAGATTTAATGATTCAGTATGAATATTGGCAGTCCACATATTAGTGTGTAATATGCATGAAATGCAATTCAGTGCAGAACACATATATCTTGTACTTTAACTTCCTTAAGCATTCTCACCTTTGCAGTGACTTGAATGGCCTTGAAGCGTGAGGTAATTTGCTGAACGTTAACAGAAATCCGGGTATCACCAGATACGCCCATCAGATCAGAAGAGTCATCGCTCATCTTATCCATCTCACCCTGGTTTTGCATGATGCTGAACACAAGACCCTGTATTTCATGAGATGATAATTAAACAAGATCAATATATATGCAGTTAACACTATATAGCAAAGAAGGGAGTGGACAATGGGAAACAATTTTTAAAGGTTATATTCACAATGCCAAATCTTTACATGATTATTTATCAATGCAACTTTAATAGCATTAAAATATTACAAAAATCCATATGTTTATTTGATTAAAGCATCTCTTGAGCAGTAATAAAAATTTTCTTGAATAAACAGCTATCAGATATAACAAAAATTAAATTCAAAGTCTCTGAGGATTAAATTCTTTACATAACACTTACTGCAAGTCTAATCTTACATCTGAATTTTTATCATTCATGTTCAATAGAAGACCTTTATAAAGATTATCATATTTCTAAGTATCTATTATTGCAATTGTACAGCAATTTCTCTTGGTTTTTCATTAATCTCTCTCATTATATCATAATGCTCCTGAAGAACTGTTAGGTTGATAAATGAATAAGACCTAGATTAGTTTACACTTCATGAAAAATTCAGTTGAAAAAAAGGTTTGCATAAAATCATCCAACTTAATTACCAATATGTACACTTTAAGAATTACTTCAGTCAGAACTTAAACAATGATCCAGACACTGTATTTATACATAAGGATTTAAAGTGGCATTACACTTCACTTCAGCCACCCAACTAAGGAATGAGTTTATATTGGGTTTTCATTTTCACCTAAAAAGAAGAGTATATTCTAACTTTAATCTTTATTAGTAACACTTTATAAGCCTATAATATGTACAGCTAAAAACTAACTCTTTGCTTTCATCTATGAAGCCAACCCACCTTAGGAACCTGTGCATGCTTATTTCTAATTCACATGATAACCAAATTTTGCTTGAGTATGCCATCATAAACATGAAGAGGGTTTTACTAAAAAAGCCATTTGGAGATAACGGTCTGATGCCTATGGGAACTAAACTATGGACTAGACTTCTCTCTAAGAAACCCATACAGCTGATATATGTAATGGTGTCTGGTGGCAGGGTGTTCCTGGAAGATGTAGTACCAGGTACATATTCAGGTGATGCTTTCCCAACTTATATGCAGCTTGACTAACTTCCAGTGGTCAATCAAAACAATAAAAAGGTTAATAGTCACATGGAATTCTGGATGCGTATGATTGACAACAGTGATAAACAATGACATGCACAAGAATGTGCCTTACTATTTTGAAGGCACAATAATAAAGAATGTGCCTTACCACTTTGTAGGCACAATAATACAATGTTTCAAGGAAAGGGTGAAATCTTAGGCAAATGCGTAATACTCCTTCTTTAGATGGAGTCCACTTTCATGATGCCACTAAAATACAGCGTACAGCTTCTAAAAATATTCACTGGGAGTATGTCCAGTTAGCAGCACAGAATGAATATGAATTTAAATTCTTAGAATTTCTTTAAAACTTGTTTGGACTAAAACTGGTGTAACAGAGATTTAGACAGATACTGAAACCTTCAAGTCCACAAATATTGTAGTGCTAGCAGCTAACTATTAAGCTCATTAACTTTAATTCACTGTTATGCCTGAAAGAGATCCAACTCTCTGAACTGTCATCTTCATGTGAATTTTGTAAAATGATATCGAGTCCAAGTGAGTAAATTTCCTCTTGTATGAATGGCTTGACGGTCATTTTTAAATTTGCAAAAAGGTGAACAGATCCACCAGTATTAGCATTATACACACACACACCTCTGTCTAAAGTATTTTTAAAGTCTCTTCTCTTCCATGTATGGAATTTCAGCATTTATTGTATCCTTCTGAGAGTAAATAACTCCCATATGATATCTTGATTCTGCTTCTATATTGAAAAATACTCAAAGAACTGACAAATTTAGTAAATATTTTCTCTTTTGTGTCAGCGACCTTGGATATAGCTTTACTCTTTCATGCACCTGTAGACATCATAGCTCTAGGAGGTTTGATGATTAAATCAAAGGACTGGCCGTTTAATGATGATACAAGAATAAACTGTGCCATAATCTTCAATGCAAAAAGATTATAAACAATATTTTACCACCATCTCCCTTACTTGTCTTAAGTATTAAGCGACAATGATGTAGGCTGCACTTTCAACATGTGGATCACAATAACTGAAAATGACAGTGTACTACATACAAAGCTATTCTTTTTCCATCACTGTTATTCACCCTGGAGAGTCTGAAAATAACTCCCAACACAATGATGAAGGCTTCAAAATATTCAGATATTGTCAAGAGTCAGGTAAAAGGAGTTTCTTGTTTTCTCTCCTATCTTACCCTGTAACCAGTATTATATCCTCATAGGTGGCTGGTATATGTTGGCGAATGGAGTAGAAGAACAAGTTTCCTTACAGTAGTAGGGATAGTGAGGAGTGACACTAAACAACATAATGTCATATTCTTGGTTAGGTTATCTTAAAGAAAGCAGGAGATATAGAAATTGTTTGTCAGAGAAGCAGTATCCATTTGCTAAGATACTAATCCTTGTATAAGTGCTGGAATATGGAAATTCTTCCAAAAATTTTCTGTTCCTTGTCATTTCCACAGCTTTAAGTATCAAAAACCTTCCTCAAGTCTTTAGAAAAAAATTTATATGGAATTTTGCATTTTCTCTGGACAGTGCTACAGATTAAGCAAGTAACTTTTAACATGAAATAAGAACTGCTTTGACAAGTATGCACAAAGATAAAAACAAAATAGGAGAGGACATCTAGACAATGGATGATGAAAAATTAGGAAAGTGGGAAAATGTAATAACACATACTTCTCTTATTAATTCTATATATTTGTAATCTAACTAAAATGTCTAAAGTTTAGTGGTAAACATCTTTATTTCAATAATAAGTAAGACTTTTAGAGGGTAATGATTTAGTTTTGGCCAAAACAAAGGGTAAATATGAAGTTATATATCAGTACTACATACTAAACCTTTGTTACCCATTCCTTAGCACTGTGACATGAATTTGCATTATCATTATGTCTTCTTGTCCCAAAAATTTATTCCATTTCAGATTTGTAATCCTTACACTGCACTTTTCAGGGCTGAACACTACTGATAGTTCAACTACTCAGAACAAATATTTTTGGGAGTTGAAAGAGTCAATGTGTTTTCAACTTTTCCAGAGAAAAAGTTTTTAAAATGAAACCAATGAAATATTTACTTTGGAAAAAATCATTCACCACTTTACCAGGATATCTATGACTGCACTGACTTGTAGACAAATACAGCAAAATTCTTAACAAGAAAAAAAACTTTTGTCCTGAATAGTGGTACAGAACTTACTGGTGTTCATCCACGTCTTTAAACTAGTGTCTGCAGCAACATTTTTGTTTTGTATCAAAAGATGATTTTCCATCAAATATTTAGGATTATTGGTATTAATGTTAGTGCATATTAATAAATTAATCACTTAGCTTTAACAAAAAGGTCAGTTTCAATTGAAGAAAAAAAAAAAATTTACAATGATATTTAGAAAAGTGTTTTAGGCATATTAAAAAAAACACCACTAAACTCTTTAACAGAAAGATAGTACATGACAGACACAAGTGAACATGGTTGGTGGTGCCACAATAGTCAAACAGTTGATGGTTTTGCAAGAAAACCTAGTAAGATATTGAGACATCACACATCCCACGCTTCGCAAATAACTGCCCTCATGGAAACAGCTTTTAGTGTCATGAATATTGTTACACCAAAAGTAAGATGCCAGAAGAGAGGCTGAGTTATGGCTTCGTGCATTGCCAAGGGCTCACATTCTTAGACACTACTTGAGAGGATAGAGATCCGTTAAGGACCTACAGACCAAAAACAGTCAGAAAAGTCATTAAAAAATTTTCTGATATGCAATTTTTCAGTCACACTTTCTTGTTTTCCTTTATGAAACTCATATAGTACTGAGATATCATTTTTGTATAAAATAATTTATGTGATCTTTCACCTTAAAAATTCTATCTAAACTTAAAAAAGTCTGTACGTATATAGAGGATACCAACTTTTAAATATGTCTAAGTCCATATCAAGGTATATAAATAATTTACTTTAATCAACTCTAATTTCTACCTCTCAACATTCTGTATGCCTTTTCACATTAATGAGGAGGTTGGATAAAAATCACATCTAATGTATCATCCTATTTTATCATTCATGATATAGATCAAGTCCATAAAGCCTAAATGAACATTTACACATATTCTTTGCAAAACAATGACCAAAGTTTTTCACTCTAACTTTTGCATTTCAAATCTATTCACTTTACACACACAAGCAAAGTCATCAAGGCCAATTTATTTCAAACTTTGTGTTCCCCCATCGTATACAAAGCATTTCTACAACACATGATCTGCAATAATTCCTCTGATATTGTCTGATATTACCCTTACCCACATCTTCCTTTTTGTGATCTACCTTTCCCTCTTAAACAATAACCATGTACAACATTTCACATAAATTGGAAAAAAAATAAAAAGCTATTTTCATTTTGAGATTTAGAACAAATATAGAAGAGAAGCATCTGAAGACTTGCGTGTGTTAAGGAAAAACTACTAGATTACGAAAGTGTGTCAGGAATAAATATTCATCTTTCCTGTTTTTACTGTAAAAGTCAATGATGATTCAATCTGACTCAAACAGATTATCATGTAACTGATTCTAAGTCTTTGTAAAAGGCCAATGATAAGCACGCTAGTAACTTCCTATAAGTATGTTCCCTGATCAGCCCGGCATGAAAATTTCAGGTCAATTGATCTCCACATCTAAAAATCATTTATGTGATATCGTATACTGATGCTGTAGTAATATCTATGATTAAGTCAATTTGTTAAAAAAATTTTAACTTGAATGGCTGTTACATTCTTTAGATACGGATGAACTGATAAAAAAAATGCATTTTCTATATTATTAGGCTTTATAAAATAATAAAGAGGCTACCCACTGAAGTGAATGATTTGCTTAAACAAATATGATTGGACTGTTTTACATAAAAAAATGGGTTTCTAGAATCAGTTTCTCTTCATAGAGAGAAATTCTCATTTTTCATTTCTCATCAGATGCACTCATTTGAAAAACGAAAAGATTAGTTGTATCAGATATCAGATACTGTACTTTAAAGAGAGTGAAATTATATATGTCAAGAAGGTCTGAGGAGAAATCTAACTAGATTATTATAAACAGTCAAGATTTCCCTCTAGCTGAATTTTGCAGACTGTCACTGAAACAGTTACATTAAAGAAGAGAGGCCTGTTGTATAGATGAAAACCATCACCAGTGTTGAACCACACCAATTGCCTTGACTGATCCTTAAACATGATTCATTTTCTGTTTGTAAAACATAAAACTCCAGCTTTCTGACTGCAGAAGTGTCCTCAAGCAGTGCCTAAGTAGGTCAAAACCATCCGTTCATAAAACTAATCAGATGACTTACTTCAATAAAAACGAGACGAGGTCTTACTTGTTCAAGGTTATCAGCTATTGCAATGAATTCCTGCACGAGCACATGCCGGCTATCTACTACACGCAGGAATTCCTACCGAAAACAGACAGTGACATTAATGCTAAGATATCAAAACTTTAAAAGGTAATTCCTTGAAGATATTCATGAGCATTATCTACTCTAACTATATTAAAACACTCAGCTAGAGCAAATACTAAAAGCACCCATGTTATTTTGTATTACTGTTCACTATCTTAAATGATTATAAACTGATATGATGACATTAAGACATATCAATGGGTTACTAAAATAAAACCATTCATAAGAAAACATAGCAACTACACTAAACAATTAATAGTTTGCTGAGCTTAATAATACTGCAGAGATATCAACAAAATTAATTTGGAGTTTATCTAAGAATAAACTGAAAACTTCAAGACAAGAATCTTGCATATATACTATGTCTTATAGGATCAGTATTCTAGTACTGATGCCTTCATAATCTTAACTGCACACTTCATCCATATTCTTTTATATCTATTTCTTCTCTAGCTAAGTATAACCCACATTATGCCTTTCACCCTATCATCTATTACTTGTTTATTTATACATACTCATTCATTAGGGATCTTGGTACTGAATTCATAAAATCTATCATTTAACTGTAACAAACAAAAACATATCTATGTATATTCTAATATTTCTAAACAAGTTCTCAATATGTCTGCATTATAATTCTGATTTTTCATGGGTTAATTCAGATTTCTTTGCCATTAATGATATTACTAGCAACAAAGCCCTCAGCATGACCAAAGAGGCATCTTTGCTAAAATGCTTCCACAACTATTAACAGTAAATGTAACCTGACAATAACTATGACCTTATTACATGCAAGACTATTTCAAATGCATTATTAAGCTTAGTTTTCAATTCTAAAATCTCTATAAAAGCTTTCAATGCAGTAATTAAATATCACACTACAGTCATGACAAGCAAAAAGTAATGGTCTGCATATATCACACGAGTAACACACAAGCAAATGCCGTCAAAGCTTATCTAAATCCTCAGCATACCTGGAAGCGTTCAAGCTGCTCTGTTTTCTCCTGGAGAGTGTTCTTGGGATTGTAATTCTTAAGTGCACTTTCAGACTCATTAAGCCAGGAGATGATACGATCAAATGTGCCTTCATATTCTGTCCATTGTTGCAAACGTTCCTCCAAACCATGCTTAACATCAGCTAGCGTACTGGCAAACTTTGCCAATTCATACCTATACCACACAAAATAACCAGAAATTACAATTAAAGATATAATTCATTGAGCATGGATACACTCTACACTGTTTCTTTAGACCACATACACTCTACACTGTGTCTGTAGACCACAAACACTACACAATGTCTGTAGACCACATACACTCTACACTGTGTATGTAGACCACGTACACTCTCACAATGTCTGTAGACCACATACCCTCTCACTATATCTGCAGACAGCATACTCACTCATTATGCATGCAAGCAGGACGTATTCTCGTTACGAGCTACGGCTACACAGTGTCTTGCAGTGAGGTAAGGTGGTCTTGGCTCACGTCGCCTCCTGCAGGGTGCCCAGAGTGCTCAGGACGCACCCGCCATCCCTTTTTGCCTCCGCAGTTCCAAACGTTTCTTGCAGACATCTGATCAGCCTTTGCCACTTTTTGGATACGACGGTACGATCCTTGAATAAGACGACGCGTTGGTCTACCGAGCCTTTGTAACCTGATTAATAAGTGATAGGTCAAAGGCCAGGCCACCATAACCCAAGGGTTGTACCGTCGTGCTCAGGGAGGGCTGCGGCTTCCAACAGCTTGGTCGACCAACGACCAAATCCAACAGACTGCACCCAACCCGGGCTGTGGTGTGTGTGTGTGTGTGTGTGTGTGTGTGTGTGTGTGTGTGTGTGTGTGTGTGTGTGTGTGTGAAGACCCCTGAAGAGTGCACCAGGTATGCACTGTTATCTTTAACAACGAAGACAATGCAAGCAGCAGCTTCATATCACCACTTTCTGAAGGCAAAAGCCATTACAAAAATCTCATCAGAAATACACTCACAAAAAAGGGGAGTTGGTTAAAGCATGTTTTTGAAGTAGGCCACTGAAAAAAAAGGGATACTATGTCCACTGCAGACAGAGTTCACCCTCTTCACCCAAGAAGAAATTAAGAAATTAATATGACGCAAAGAGTACATACAGCGCTAATGAACGACAGGTTTCGGAATGATCACCTGATAACTTTAAAGGGTTGGTTTGCTCTCAGATGTTTTCGTCCGTATGTCATATTATGTCACTCTGAAAGTGTAAATATCTTTTTTGTGCTGTGTCTACGTGATGCATGTAGCTGAACCTCAGCGGCGAGCACGTAAACCACTACTGGCATTGCCTTATACACGCTGTGTGTGAGTTTTGGTATTACCTTATACCCTCTGCGTGTGGTGTGAGTCTACGTAAATCACTCCAGAAGTTTGTTTCTACTCAGGTACCTGGAAAGCTTTCTGGGGATGGCGTTTATGAGGGGACCTAGAAGCGTCCTGGTGTACCCCCAAGATGTGAGGGAGGAGGGAGGGGGGGTTGTGGGCCCGGGGGGGGGGGGGAGGGCAGCTTGGCCCTGCTGGCATCATCGGTG
>JAUTYZ010127589.1:0-10321 GCA_032273725.1 Panulirus interruptus
CCATTATAGATCCAGTATGAACTGTGTGGCACCCATGAAAGAGCCAGTGTAAACTATCTGGCACACTGTTACAGCCATTTATAGAATTAGGTGTTGTTGGATTCATATTTATAAAGAGAGATAACTTTACTTACATATACTTTTTGCAGAAAACGATGGCAGTTATATTATGCAGCCTCAACTATTGAAATTATTTGGTATCCACTTCATACAATGGATGTCTTTAAATCTTGGAATAGATCTGAGCTGATGCTACCAGAACTTTCTCTTGACTATGGCCTATATATGGGGGTCTACACCTTGACTATGTATGGTAAGTACAAAGTATGTTTTGAGATACCATTCATATTCATTGATTTACTTGAAGGAGGACATTTAGCGTAGGATTCTTTATGTAGGCCATACCAATCTTCATATTCCTTAGCCTAGCCATGCCACAGTATATATGTTATTCCTCCATTTTATGAAGTTACAGTGTTACTTATCTTTTTTGAATGCTCCAGTTGCCTCACTTCTTTACTTGTTAATTACTGTACTTCCTCCATCAATGCTTCTTGCTGTGGTGATGCCCATATCCTTTGCTGTCCATAGCAAGAAATACTTTAACAGATTTATTGAAATGAAGATAAATTGAAGTAGAAAAAAGAAGGTCATCAGTAGTTTGTAAAATTTAGCAGTTTCTTGACCAGGCTTCACACTCATGCACCATTTATGAGGGTGTGGGTATCCAGCATTTTTTTCTGATTTCATTCATCAGAAGACATGGAAACAAACATACTAATATTGAATAATTGATTAAGAATAAATATTTTCATTAAATAGCATCATGTCTTGTTGAGATTGCTAAGCCATCACAGCAACTGTCATATTCATTATTACTGCACTACTCGTATAGTCTGTATTGCTGTGGAATTAATGAAAGGTAAATATAGAAAACCAAGCTAACCAATATTTGCCTCTGTAATAGTAGCATCTTGAAATCCTTTTGGTTGTCCTAATGTGAATTCTTAGATTGTATTTGGCTGCAGTTCTTACCCACTTTAAAAGAATGACCTTTGCCTGTTCCATGTGTTATAGGCTTCGTAAATTTTCCCTTATGACTCTTTTAATGGATCAGAAAACCAGTAACTTGAAAATTAGAAAAGATGATATTTTGTCTGTTATTAAGTAGATTAGGGTGAGGCTTAATATCTTACTTGTAAGTATGAATTCTTTATTAATTGTGATTATTGAAATAGGAGTAAAATGGGATGAATGCTTCATTGCTTGGTGATGAAGGTACTAAGCATAGTTATGGCTTTCTTCATAGAATTTCAACATGATATAATTTCTCATTACATGCTGGTTTACAATCCATTTAGGACTTTTAAGGATATCTGCACTTCATTTTATTATGTCACCACCTAGTGTCTTGATCTGCATGTCATATGATATATATGAGAGCTATCTATCTATTATATAAAGAGGAAATCAGAGAAAATATATTAGAATTATTAACTTCACATACTGTATTGAATACAGTAATTACATTTGCAATTATTCCTTGAAATATATCAAAAATGCAAAAATGTATAACTTGAATCTGTATGTACTTTTTTATCTATCTCTATATCTCTGATGCCCTTACCCTCTGGGAACTCCCATCAAGGGGATGGCCACAGCAAAGAGTCTCCACTTATGCCTGTTGATACATGCATCCCTTGCATACACCATTCCATGCATTCTTCCACCATTTCTCTCCCTCCAATACTCTTCCACTCTATTTCTCCATGTCACAGGTGGTCTTCCTCACACATCGACCCCCTTAATTGTAATATCAAAGACTTTCCTAGTAAACTTCAACCTTATTATCTCTCTTTTTACCTCCCTTCTTGTTAAAGGCCCCTGCAGTTGTATTCCTTTCCTTCCTACTCCATAGCCATGCATGTAACAACTGTTGCCTCACCTTCTCCCACATTTAACAGTCCTTCAAAATACTCATTCCATCTTCCATTCACTTCCTCCTTTTGATTCAGCAACTTCCTTTCCTTACTTCTCATATAAACATTTCCACTCTTGCATCCACCTTTCCTTTTTCACCTCCCTCCCTTTCCCTTTGGCTTTTCACTCAACTTTCTTCTAAATCTTTATCTACTCCTTCTTTGCTTTCCTCTATCAGTTTCTTAACATTCCAGTTACACAGCTTATATTCTTCGCTCTTCCTTTACTGACTTATATTCTTCCCTCCTCCTTTGCTGAACTTCCATTGGTACATTCCTTATGAGCAATCTACCATATGCCTTTGTCTTCTCTTCCACAGCATTTCTAGTCTCGTCTGTCTACCCTGCATTTCCTCTTTTACTCTCATATTTCACGACCTTGTATCCAACTACTAATTCTACAACCTTTAGCAGTTTTCCTCAAAACATTTTAAAACCATCAATCACACATGGATGCATCTCTACATCTGCTGCAATTCCATCGAAACTTTTGGTTACCCTTATTTCATACTCCTCTTTGCATTCATTCTTCTCGCTTGCCAACACTTTTACCTCTCCATTCTTCCTTACACCATCGCTCCACTTCTTGATCCTCGCCTCCACAAGAATTACAAATGGTCATATATCTACGTATGCCCGTGCTGAAAAAGGTGTTTGCAAGGAATAAACCCTCTCAGCACAGACATCCACAAGATAAATTCCATTCTCATTTACTCCTCGTACTCCCCATTACCAAATATCTCCCCACTTTCATCACATCCCACCTTTGCATTCATATAACCCATTAACAACTATGCTACAAGAAATGAGGCAAATCGCCTAATTGTAATGCAAAGAAATACTTTTAATAATCAGAACTTACCATGACAATAAAACAAATACAAAACAAATCTCCAACTTCAGTAAGATCTTGACTTGTTAAACAAAAAATATGATTCTTACATATCATTGTATTCTTTTAGCATTACACTTGTTTTGCATAATATCTTAATATTCAAGGCTAACAGCAATGCTGAGGATCAGTTACCCACTTTAACTATATGATTTCCCAAATATACTGGTGCCATACTCTATAACGTTAAACAATATACAAAGCCCATTCAAGTTGTGCAACAATTATTACAACCAAACAAAATTACTATCCAAAGCTCAACGATGCGTAGCTAAACTAAACTTTTACCTATGACATATCCAGCCTATTGGTTTCCGGCGGGATTTACGGGGCCCAAGGGTTTAGGGTATGGACTAAACTACATAGAAATAAGCCGAAATCAACCATTTAATACCATGATACCTAATACTATATATATAAAAAAAATCGATCCTATCTAAGCCCTAACCGGGGGCTCTGTCTACTATGCTTAAATCTGCAGACATGATATCAGAACACAAGAAATATATGTCATGTCAGCATTAACTCGTTCTCTCTGACGATTCATGTGTCCTACGACAGCAAACAGCAATGTCCTGACGGGGTTATCACTTCTGTCGCTGCTTGCTACGAAACATATTTTCTTCGACTCAGTAACCGGTCTTTTCCAGTTTACATTAGGCTCAAATTCTTCGGTACTTGAGATCAAGTTCTTTGCATATATGGCAAATCAATCTTATAAACTACAAGGAACAAATCTCTTATCAAAGTAATTTCCTAATGGGCTTACCATTTCAACCTGCTAAGATATTAATGCCTCACTGGACTAGGATCCGTACACTTGTCGTCTGCCAACAGTTACGTCTTCGAGTGGCGCACATGGCGGCACCGTCAATGCGCATGCGCAGGAATGCTGTTTTATATTTGCTTAACAAGTAATAAAAAGTTAATCACTGTAATATGTGGAACCTATGATACATATTAAAAAATGAAGATAAGTAATATCCTTTCTTACAGATTGTAAAATTTATTGGATGGTAGAGGAAAAAGTAGAGAGATATGGTACATTCTAGAATTTCGGCCCTAAACTGAGCATAAAAGTTCATTTTGTATTACGCAACTAATTGTTCACGTCAATTTCAAACAAGTATCAGATAGAGATACTTGAAAATTATGAAGTTATTAGTATTGATAATGTGGGTAGAAAGAATTTTCATATATCATTAATAAAACTAAGAAGGATACTAAGGTTACGTCAGAAATCTTACGCTCGTTCAAGGGCGAGTGCAACTGCGTCCGCGTCAGTGTAGTCATCTGCTGAGGGATGTCGGTCGGTCTTCGTCTGGATCTCGAGCAGTGCGTAGGGTGTGGGTCCTGTGCTCTCTATCATTAATTCACATTTAAGAAATCAGGTAGGTGAATCATATAACAGTATTAGCTTAAGCATAGCGAGTGCTACCAGGAAACAAAATGGATGTGTATAAACTTTGTACAGAAAATATTTGTGAAGGCAAATATCTGATACCGGTTAGGAAATGGGTCTCACATGGTCGGGAGAGCTGGGTTACCAGGCAGACAAGTGTTCATTTATGCTTTCTTGTTTTCTAGTACCTTTTGGTATTGGCAGTGAATTTTCCCTGTTTCTGTTAATGTTTCAATTGAAGTATGAAAGTAATCTTTTAGTGCCGCATCATTTACATATGTTGAAATTTTGTATTAGGACATTGTACATTTAGCCAAGTTTTTATATTTAGAGTTTGGTTAGGTTAGGGCTCATACATGTTACGTAAATATACTTATTAAGTGGCATTTAACGAGAGGAGAATAATGAAGACCTTTGAAGTTGGGGATGCGCACCTGTTTAACTGACAATAAAAGAAATTGAAGGATTTGCTTTGTTTGGAGTAAATGGAGTTGTTCAGTTTATCGACCTCGGACTTCCTTCAATTTTTTTTCGTGAATGTCGGGCTGTACCACCACGATATTTGTGATGTCTCTCTTGACATTTTTATTATTTTTTGTGCATTAGTCAAAGACTGGTAATGGTATGAGACGACATCTTGTGTGATGACGGTTATGGTCTGGTAAGTATGGAGTATGTGCTTAAGGAATGCTGGTTTATCTGTATTAAGGTTGGACCATGTATATGTCATGAACGATAATCAAACTGCATAGTATAATTTTGAAAGGAACATGACTGTAGATGGGCTAATAAATAAATATTATGTATATATTACGAATATTTGTCATCCGAGAATCGGGAAGAAAATGATTTGTCCGACGTGTACTGCTAGAAAGTCGTTATTGTGGATGAAAACATTTGTCAACTGATTATTTGTTTAATGGGGAGAGAGTTTTACACTCATCTTTTAACCCTGTATGTATATATCTGCCTTGTCTTTACTTGTGTGTGTGCGCACAGAGACCATAGCTTATGCCAGGTACCCTTTGAATTGTAATTGAATTTGCATGGTACTTTTTTTTCATTGAATTTGTGAGTTGCTAAAAAAAGTTTCAAATTATAGCAAATAATAGTAGACTGACTAGTGGGCTGTTGCATCAGAAATTTGAAAAAAGATGAATGTGAAATATGTAGAAACTCTGACGATCTCAAAATTGCAGTGTGCCATCCAGATTTCCTAAGTTGCGTTTAGATGAGGTGGTACAGTAGAGATTGATATAAGATAGGAAAGATTACCCTAAGAAAGAAAAGGATTCTCTTGATGCCTTGCAAGAGCAAGAATGGAAAGTATTATGTCTTAGGAGATTAATCATGATTGGTGTGTCTGTTCCAGAAGTACCCGACAGAAATTTCGTGTTTTTGGCAATGCATTTTTATGGTGTAAGGGGAAGTGATTTTGTAAAAGAAATGTTAACTACGAGTATGTATAGGTTTTTTGTTTTACCATTCAGTAATCAGACATGTATAATACCCTAATGAGCGGACATTACTACTTCTAGAATGTATCGTGGTGCTTCGCTGTTGAGAAGTGCAGTAGCCCGTCAGGCGTCGTGCTACTGCCAGGCTAGATATTTCTCCAAGGATGTTAGGTTTGGGGCTGAGGTGCGAGCCCTCATGTTGCAGGGTGTAGATGTACTGACTGATGCTGTAGCAGTAACAATGGGCCCAAAGGTTAGTATGAACTGCAGTAGATGTATAATTTTTCTTGACTGGATTTTGTTGGTATGATTAAATTTGTATCCATATAATCATTTCAAAGGTCATTGATAGAATCGTGGGTTGCTGATTATCTTAAGGGATTTAAATTTTAGAGGTTTAGAACCTTGGGTTTCCTTATAAGTACTTAAAATATATGGAATGATTGGGATGTACAGGCCACATATACCCCTTGATTGATCATCCTGGTGTAGTACACTTGAAGACACCAGAGCATATGAAGTGGTTAACTTACCTCTAGGGATAGTCCTACTTATTGCAGTAGAAAACTTGAAAGGGTAGTCATAGTTGTAAATATTAATTACACAATCAGCGGTTATGTGTGTACTTGAATCTATGTTAATGTTGCAGCTAAAAGGTTAAGGAGCATGGAAGGAGGGGTCAAAGTAAAGATAGCTGTTTTAAGGTGTAGTAGTTCTGATAGTGTATAGGATGAGTCTTGGGTCTTGAACGAAAAAGTAAGGAAGAATGAAAGCATTGGAAAGAAATTCCTGAGGATAACGAGTGGTGGGAGGTTTAATTAATGACAGCACAAATGTGTGATGGTAACTGCAGACAGACTAAGAGGGCTCATCAGTTTGTGCTGAAATGGTTCATAGATATAGTGAGGATGAGCAGAGAAAGATGAAGTGGATCTGCATATATGAAACGAGGAAGGGAGACCGAGGAGTCAAAATGATTGCATGAAGGAGGCTTTCAGGTATTGGGCCATGAACATTTACAGATAAAAATGGAAACATGACTAAAATCATAATTAGGCAAAGTACTCTGCATCCAATAACCTATCAAATCCATTTAACCAATTTTAATTGGAAAAGTGTTAATTAAAATTCCCTACAAAAATGGGATAGTAAGTTGGGAGAGAAATAGCTGTATATAAAGGACTGCATTACCTTCATTGCTCAAGGAGTCCTTTCTTTTGTCTTTGGGGCACTTGCACTGCTTAGGAATGTAGTGATTTTGTGTAAAAGTGCAAATTTTTAAAGTAATGTAATATATGTGCTAGACATTTATTTGCAGTAGTTTGCATGTTGTTCAGAAAAAGTATACTATTAATATGAGAAATTAGGAGACATGACCCGTATACTTGGAGAAGAGTTAGTTTGATACTTTGTATTATCAATAATTTGCATGCATGCTGTTTTTTATTCCTTATTACTATCAAAAATTTAACTGCAGAATGTTTGTATGGTAATGTTCAATGTCATTGGGATGTTAATTTTCTTTTAACTCTTCCATAGGGTAGAAATGTAATTATTGAGCAGAGCTGGGGCAGCCCCAAGATTACCAAAGATGGGGTAACCGTTGCAAAGGCTGTTGAACTAAAGGATAAATTTCAGAATATTGGAGCAAAATTAGTGCAGGATGTTGCAAACAATACCAATGAAGAAGCTGGAGATGGTACAACAACTGCAACAATTCTGGCTCGAACCATTGCTAAGGAAGGTTTTGATAGAATCAGTAAAGGTGCTAATCCAGTTGAAATTCGGTGAGTTGTCAGATTTATAAATTTTCAGTGACTTTTATTAAGCAATTAAGCATAAAATAGCCGATTTATTGCAATAAATAAGGGAAATATTGATTGCAGTATTTTAGCATATTGACAATTTATTGAATTTTCCATTGTGGTCTTAATGAAGTGGTACCCATAATTTGAAACTCTCTACTGATTATACATAATATACCACATTCCAGTTGTTGCTTTCATATAAAGCAGTTTTTGTTCATTTACACCATCATCTAAGTACACCTAAATATAGATCTTACAGTTTCCTCAGCACTGAGGAAAATGAGGATAAATAAGTTGCTACCAGAAAGATGGAGATATATGTGTACTTTCTCTCAAGGATACTTACTGTGCCATGTGTAAGGGAATGGGATGTATGCATGTGTATGTGATGAAGCAAAACTATCAAGTGAAAGTTTATGATTTCTAAGATCCAATTCTGAAGTATTTTTCATATTAATGTGTATAAGTATATTTATTTTCGGAGATTTTAATATGGACATCAATTCTGTTACTAAAGGCGTGGTGTTATGCTTGCTGTCGATGCAGTTGTGGACCATTTGCGAACCCTGTCTCGTCAAGTGACAACACCAGAAGAGATTGCCCAAGTTGCCACAATATCTGCCAATGGGGATCAAGCAGTTGGCAGCCTGATATCTGATGCCATGGAAAAGGTGTGAACTGTAATATTTACAGCTTAACAGTAAATAAATCTAGAATTTGACAGATTTAGAGATGTTAACCTTTTTAAGCCTTTCTTTAGAGAAGTGGTTCTCTCCCTGTGGCTGGTACATGTTCATATAGTGCGAGTCTAAAGAATTCCTGTTGCTAGTAAAAGGGAATATGAATATATGATGTAAAATACATTTAATAGAAGCATCTTACTGTTGCTTATCTGTTGCCATAGATGCAATATATATCAAAATTTATACCTGAACCATCTCATGAAATTAAGGATGGGTTAATGTTAAGATATAACTAAAATTTTAGTTGTAGAGGTAATGTGACTCATGGAAGGTTGGTACCACTACGCTAAAGCGCACTGAACACAAACTGAAGATTTTTGCCAGTTTACTTAGATCTAGGGTATTTGTGTGTCATCCACCTCATTTAATTGGGAACTTTCTTAAAAATTTAAGATTATAAATAAATCAATGATTAAGGAAAGGGTCAGGTCATAAATTTTTGTTCATGAAATTTTTTTATGGTATGCACAGATTATTTGTTTTTGTACATGTATACCATTCATTTATGGTGACTAGGTGAGTTTTGTGATGAATTTGTGATCCCCCATCATGAATTTGATGAATGATTGGTCCATTTCTGATGTTGATTTGATAGTTCATGTCATCATTTGCTTTCTTATGAATGTTATTAAGTTTGGTTTTTCTTAACAGGTTGGCCGTAATGGTGTAATTACAGTGAAGGATGGCAAGACTTTGAAGGATGAGCTTGAGGTAATGTGCTTGTAAACAAG
Source organism: Panulirus interruptus (assembly GCA_032273725.1). Lineage (NCBI taxonomy): Eukaryota > Metazoa > Arthropoda > Malacostraca > Decapoda > Palinuridae > Panulirus > Panulirus interruptus. The sequence goes on from JAUTYZ010127589.1 coordinate 9,013, forward strand.
AATTACTTATTTAGTTTAAGTTTTCTTTAATTTTAAATTGTAACCATATTTGACAATATATGAAAGTTAGTCCTATAACTGTCATATTATTTAACTATAAATATGTTGGTATCCAGATATGAACTGAAATATGCCAAACTGAGAATTGCAAGATTTCTCAGTCTTTACCTCATGAATTTGTGTAACATCTGTATGTGGTTGGATATAGTGCCCAAAATTTAATTCTTATTTATATCTCAAGCTTTTGACATTTAATTTCTATATTTTGTACAACTTTCAACAGACCTTTAATTTTATTACAATGAATGATCCAGCAGTACCATCAGAACTGTTGTGGTTTGTGGTTCTTTTATATGTTTGTGTCTACTTTTTTGTGTCGTGTACAATTTCATCTTGGTGAAATTCGCTTGCCTTTATGATGAATCACTTGGATTCCCCTACATAGATTATCATGAATGAAGTATCCATACCTGATGCTTTTCCCATTCCACACACAAAAGAGGCAGTCATAAGCTTTCTAAAGAGCACTTCTTCCTATAGGTCATTGAAGGGATGAAGTTTGATCGTGGGTATATTTCTCCCTATTTCATCAACTCGAGCAAGGGGGCTAAAGTTGATTTTCAAGATGCTTTGGTTCTTCTCTCGGAGAAAAAGATCTCTTCAATCCAGTCAATCATCCCAGCACTGGAACTTGCTAATGCACAGAGGTAGGTCTATACTTGTTTTATAAGAAACTATGTTCTTGAAAATGGCTACATAAAAAAAAATGTCTAAATCAGATAATGTAACTAATGGAGATTTTGGGGTTACGTTATTAGTAAGAGCTGAACATTATACGAGTGAAAAACTACAGTATACAAGTACCAGGAAATATAAAATACTATCATATTCATAATGTACAATTATTTTTTTTACCTTGATCGCTGTTCCTGGCATTAGCAAGGTAGTGCTAGGAACAGATGAAGAAAGGTCACATCTATTCTCTAGTTGTCATGTCTAATGCACATGACAGCTTGGGTAGGGGAGACAGGATTCTACCTCCGTATTCCCTGCAGGTTGTAGAAGGAGACTAAAGAGGGCGGGAGCTGGAAACCCTCCCCTTCTTTTATTTTCATTTCTAAAAGATGGAACAGAAGCCATACAGGAAAAGCTTATCCTCCTCGAAGGCTCAGGCTGGGGTGTCTAAATGTGTGTGGATGTAACTGGGATAAGAAGAGAGAAGATACAGGTAGTGTGTTTGAGGAAAGAAACCTGGATGTTCTGGCTCTGAGTGAAACAAAGCTTAAGGGTAAAGGGAAAGAATGGTTTG
>JAUTYZ010127700.1:0-11276 GCA_032273725.1 Panulirus interruptus
TCTTTTTCCGTTTCATAATTCTCTCTATATTTCAATTAAGGCCCGGCCTTGATGTGGACTTTTGTCCGTGACTGGAGGAAAAAAAATGTCCCGGGGCAAGGGGCAAGACTACAGTATGCTGGAGGTGGGGATGGTATGGAATTTAAGTCAGTTGCTGTTTGCAGATGAAATAGGTTTGGTGGTAGACATGAAGGAGAAACTCCAGAAGCTTGTGTTTGAGTTTAGTAGAATGTGTGAGAGGAGTGTGTAGCAGGAGGGCAAGACAGAATAGTTTGAGTGTGACTTTGAATAGGGAGGACATGGAGGAAGTGGAGTGCTTTAGGTACCTGGGAATGCACATGGCAGTGGATGGAACCATGCGGGCAAAAGTGCATCTGAGTGCATTGAGTGTGTGAAAGAAGTCATTTTATGTTTGGACAGAAATGGATATGTTTAAAGGTATAGTAATCCCAATGGTGTTGTATGGATGTGTCTTGGTCCATGAATGAAAAAGAATGGAGGGTGATGGTTGTGTTTAAAAAAATATTTCTGAGGACAATATATGGTGTGAAATGGGTTGATCATGTAAAGAAGGTCATTAAGAGTAGAATGTGTTAGTAATTGCAGTTTGATGGAGAGAGCTTTCTGAGGTGTCAGAAATGGCTTGGACATATGTCGGAAATGTTGAAAGCAGGGGAGAAGGGAAGACCAAGAAAATGGAGGATTAGAGTGAAAGAAACTTTGAGATATTGTGGCGTGAACACTCAGGAGGGATAGAATGAATTGGATCAATGTGGTATAGGATGGGCAACGAGCTGGCATTGGGCTGAACCAGGGTATGTGAAGGAGTCAGGGGAAAGAAGCAACAGAATCGTCTATAGGGCTTGGATTTGTTTGATGAGCTCTGGTGTGATGCTTTATACATGAAAGCTAGAGAGTAGATGTGGGAAAATGGGGCTGTTCTTCTTTTCCTGGTGGTACCTTGCTGAGGTGCAAAATGACTGGCAAGTATGAAAAAAAAAAATCTTAATGCATTCTTGATATGCCGATTTACATGATAAAACCTTAGATGGTAAATGAATAGTGGAGCTATAGCAGTTATATATTGCAGGACATGGTTAATGATATGAATTTTATTTAATGTTTTTAATTGTCTACATAAAGAAAAGAAAATGCTCATGGGTAGCTGGGCAGCAAGTCTAACTTAGGGGATGTGGCTTCCCTTGTCTTTGCCAGCCAATGGGACTAGGGTTGGGAACCTAAGTTCTGCAAAATCAACACCCACAAAAGGTGTATACCTTTATGCACAAGATTCACCCCCTGTAAACAGGAAAGAAATTGATGATAGATTGATAAGTCGGTAGAATGTTTGCAAAAGTTTATGATAATACTAATTCATTTAAAATCTTTCTCTCTATATAGAATTCAAGATTCAACCAAGTATTATGTGGATGAATACAGGTATTTACATTTCATAGTTACTGTATTGCCTTTTCAGGGCTTCAGAAACCATGTGCTTCATGACCCATTATGTGAGCCTGGGACAGCGGATCTGACAGCTGATGTGGATTTTGGATATTTGAAGCAGCAGGTTCAGGAAAAGCTAGTCACCTATGGTCCTGTCACTCAGTCCTCCTTCTTGATAAACATGGGCATTGAGTTCAGACTTCATGTAAGAATTGTGAAATTTTTTGGTTTGATTTATATGGAGCATTCTTATGTATGATATATCTCTTAATTACTCCATAGGACAAAGATAGTGTTCATTCAAAACCTAGAAATCTTGGTATAGTTGGACAGGTTAGATAGGGTATTTTTCACCTCTGGACAGAGCCCTAAAGGAATATTTGCTTGATGAGGGGTTAAACACTTTCCCACCCCCAAAATGAGTTGTTTCCAAGAGAAGCTCCCTCTCCCCCACCATGTTCATAAAACATTCAAGGCCAGTAGATACTTGTTCACTAGACAACCATATCATACAACACTCCACTCAGGGCTATAGCATTATGGTATGGGTGGTGCTACACTACTGTTCATTTTATTTCATTTACATTTGCTTGCCAATGCCGTTTCGACCTTTTGACCATTGCTTGATTACCTTGTGATGTCTTTATGTTTGTCTCTGGCTTTCAGAGATGCTGAGTGGGTATTGTTGTCTTCCTTATGGATTTTCCATGACATGAATTGTAAGAACTTTGTTTTGTCTTGAGAACAAGTGTACCTACACAAAAGTACTGGCATCACTTGCCACGATATGGCGACAGCCTTAGACTTTGTTTAATGGATCACCCTAACCACTACTTTTGTCTTTCATGTGTTTTGCATTTTTTCTGTTTAGTAATAGCTCTAGATCTATCGCTGTTAAACAAGCAAATAAGACAACAGAAGATCGAAATGACCCCTGTGAAAAGTGTTTGTAGTATTGTATAGAGAAATATGGGGACAAAAAATGGATTTGAGGGATGCATACTGGCATACGCTGAGTCATCCTTGGATGAGGATGATCTTTGCTCTCCAGGGAGGCAGAAAAATACGACATCTCATAATGATTAGAGTTATTTCTAGCTACAGATGAGAATCTCATTAATAATGTTGAAGTTAGTGAAAAGTCTGATACAAATGATTACTGACAAAGTACTTTTCAGGTGTCCTTCAGCACTGCATGTAAAATTGGTCAACATGACAGTTGCAAAAAATTACCAGATTTTAGATTTGCAAATTTTAATGATCTTCTCATTGCTCTTGACAGACAAATCTGGGATGATACGGTCAATGGAAACAACATGAACATAGCTTGGAAAAGCTTCAGTAAAACTTTCAAAGCAGTAGAGGGAATATGTGCCTATGTGTAGCAGACAAGTCTTTTCCCAAAACAAAGCTTAGTTGGTGGAATGATTGAATAAGAAGTGACTCTTGTCTAAGAAAATAGCTCATAAGAAACTCAAAGACCAATAACCAACATGACAGAGTGAATTATAGAAATTTTAGTGGAGAAACTAAGAGACTTTTAAGACAAAATAAGTGTCAGTACGAAGTGTATATTGCCAGAAATAGCGAAAAGAGACCTTAGGGATTTTTAAAGCTGTTAGAAGCAAGGGAGTCATTACCTTGTGAAGTGGTCCATTGATGATGGAAAATGGTGACTTAGTTCAAGACAACGAAACCATGGCAAATATCTTAAGTGTTTTACATTCGCAGTAATAATCGAAGATACAATTTTTGTCTTGAATCCGATTTTATTAATAAGAGAGGAGAAAATCTGCAACATATTGACATAAAAGTTGAAGACATGCTATCAGTAATAATTGGAATGAAAATAAATTAAATGGCAGATCCTGATCAGTTTCATCTGAGGACAATGAAAGAGGCAAAAAGTGAGAAAATTTAAGCACTTGGTTGCTCTTTTCAATAAGTCACTTGCTATTGGGAAAGTTCCAGAGGAATAAGGAATGAAAGTTTGCCATCATAATACCAATATTCAAAAAATGTAATAAGCCACTGCCCAGAGATTACCTTCTAAGTAGCTTCACACCTGTTGTTGGAGAACTTATGGAAACCATCATTTAAAACAAAATGTGTAAACCATTTTGAAGACCACCACTTGATGAATTATTCTCAGCATGGTTTTCAATGAAACTGCTCATTTCTGACAAATCTACTTGATTTTTTATGATGTAATTAACATGTATGTTGAAAGTAAAGCAGTTCATGTCATCTATTTAGATTTTCTAAAAGCATTTGTTAAAATTTCACATCAAGGGTTACTAGCAAAAATTAAGTCACTTGGTACTGATGGGGTTGTGCTTCACTGCTTTTGAAATTGGTTGACTGGCCATAAACAAAGAGTAGTGAGTAATGATCAAGCTTCAGAATGGTTAGACATAACAATTGATGTGCTACAGGGATCACTTTTGGGACTGGTTCTCTTGGTCAACCAATGACCCTACCCTACAGCATAGGCCCAGCCTGGGCTCTGCCGGTAAAAGTCCCTTGAAGACTTCATCTGGTAGTTCACGAGGTATTTTAATGATCGTGATGATGGGCTACATTTTAAGGTATAAGAATTCACAGATGATACTAAGATGAGAAATACATCTACAACTAAACTTGAACATTTGTAGCTTCAAACTGACATAGACAAACTTATGGACTGGGCTGATAGGTTGGAAAAGAATTTTGATATTGATAAGTGCAAAGGTTTACTAATTGGTAGGAAATACAAAAAGTTAAGCTACAATATGAATTCTATTGAACTGCAAAAGATAATTGAGGAAAAGGACTTTGGTGTAATAGTCTCTCGTGACTTAAAGCCAAGTAAGCATTGCATAGAAGCAGAACATAGAGTGGACAAGATTTTTGGATTCATAGATAGGGCTTTCAAATTTAAGTCTAGGGAAATTGTCCTTACTCTTTACAATTCATTATTGCATCCCCATCTTGAACAGTTTTGGTCACACTGTTTGAAAAAAGACATAGACAGAATGGAGAGAGTACACTGTTGAGCTACTAAAATGATTCCTGGACTGAGAACCAAATACTATGAGAGCCATCTAAATGACTGAAATCTGTTTAGCTTAGGAAAGAGAAGGTTAGTACAGGTATTCAAAATTATCAAAGGCTTTGATGATCTTGATCAAATGAGATACTTTAGGCTTGATTCATCTGATTTCACTCGTTGTAGAGTAGTGTTGCTATATAGCATGGCTTGATATAACGATTTCAATATTGCATGGGCACCTAATTTATTCCCATTTGATCATTACAACACAGGCTGTTGCGATATAATGCGAGCCCAGCTGGCTGCACAGTGCCAATGCTGTGCATTTCATGCTGTCCCGTTCTCTCCTTGCATTCAAATAGTAAGGACACATCGTTTGCCAATTTCATATTTATACACTTCTGCCCACCTAAGCTGGAGGCGAGCATTTGTGAAATTTGGGCAAAGATAACCCCTAAATGGCTTCAGAACCTTGCTGATTCAATTCCTTGTATTTCAGTGAGTGTATTAAGAGGAAGGGAAAACCAATAAAGCACTAGTTTATGGTGTATACACAGTTTCCATGGCTTTATTTCATGTTTATCCTTCATGGGTGTGCCACAGCCTCCTTGCACTTACTTCATTGGTGGGCAGTGTATGTAAGTGATGAAAGTGTGGGAGAGATGTGTGGTAATAAAGAGAGTGTGGTTGGGAGAGCAGAACAGGGTGTGTTGAAATGGAGAGAATGAGTGAGGAAAGGATGACAAAGAGGATATATGTGTCAGAAGTGGAGGGAACAAGGAGAACGGGGAGACCAAATTGGAGATGGAAGGATGGATTAAAAAAGATTTTGAGCGATCGGGGCCTGAAAATGCAAGAGGGTGAAAGGCATGCACGGGATAGTGTGAATTGGAATGATGTGGTATACAGGGTTTGATGTGATGTCAAAAGACTGAACCAAGGCACGTAACACTTCCGGGATAAACCATGGAAATGTCTGTGGGGCCTGGTTGTGGATAGGGAGCTGTGTTTTCAGTGCAGTACACATGACAATTAGAGAATTGGTGTGAGTGGATGTGGCCTTTCTTCATCTGTTCCCGGCGCTACATCGCTAACGTGGGAAATGGCCATCAAGTGTGAAAAAAAAAATTTACCCTTATTTCCACTAAAATGTATGTATCATTTCTCTCTAAGTTTTTAATTTTTTCAATTTTTTTTTTTAATGCATCATTTGACTCTCTTCCCCTTATGACCATTCTTTCATGGAGGTATGGGTGGGAGATTAGGGGGTTGTTGTTGTCACTCTTTGAATAGTTTCTTCTCACTATGTGTTTTCTTCAAAGGACATTGATTTTAGAAAGATGTCCTTATATCTGTTTTCTTAAGTTTCATGTTTTTGTCTGCATAAAATACCTGTTGTAGATACTAATGGACAGTTTCTGTATTGCTGATGACACTCCTTGTGGTTCTGTTAGTGATTGGTTATTGCTGTTTAGCTATCTTTTTTTTCTCTTTGTTCAAGTATTCTCTCTAAAGATATATGAATATTTTCATCATAATTGGTTTCATAAATAGGTTTCAGTTTTTCTTTTATATAGAATGAAATACAAAAGAGTGTTTATTGAGTGCATTGATGTATCAAAAATCACAAATCCATTTGACATCATTGGCTCTTACTGCTCAGCCGACAAACTCACAGTGCACCTGCCCATGCCACTGATGTGTTGCCACACTTATTCTGATTTTTTCCTCACTATTTGTTCTAGGTTGCACTACAAAAACTGTCTGAATGATTCACAAAATGTGAGCTTAAAAACTCAGTATCTGTGTACACTTGTTTATCTCTTCACTTAGAAATCCTTGGTGTGTAACTATCTTACAATGGCATTATGTGGGAAAACCTTTAGAGAAACTTTTTCCCTAGTGTGATTGACTAACACAATTTGTTTGATGTATAAAATCTTTTAGTGTAAACAGATCACAAAGGCCAAGGTGGGAAATTAGCCATAAGCTTTGAATGGCCCATGTTTTTATTGTTTTCAGCACAGCACACACTTGTGTTTCCACCCACACATACCCACTCAAGAGGTGGGCAGGTGGCATGGTGGCTGTGTATTCTTATGATTGTATGATACTCTTTTTTTTCCAGGTTTAATTTCACTTTATGTAAGATAAGCACAGTACATACTTTATTTTTTCCAGTGATGATTTCCCATTAAATACATTTAGCACACTAAATATGCATATTATTTACATATTTGTGGATCATCTTGTGCTGAAAAAAAGGTGTTTGCAAGGAATAAACCCCTCTCAGCACAAACATCCACAAGATGACTTCCATTCTCATTTACTCCGGGCACTTCCAATTTAACAACTATCTCGCCAGTTTCATCACATCCCACCTACTCATTCATATCACCCATTACAACCACCTTTCTCTCCATCTTAAACCCCTCCATACAGTCATTTAAATTTCTCCAGAAAAGCTTCATTTCATCCTTACTGAGCTCATACAATCTTCATATCCACAGGCGCACATACACATAATCCATGCATACTTCACAATTCCAGTCTTTCCTACCATCCCACACTTCTTGATCCATTCCATCCAAGCTCTGTAATGCCCTCCCATACTCTCGGTGATAGCACAATTGTACATCCTTTTTTCCCTCTTCCCCGATAATTTTCATTAATTTCCGTCCATACCACTCCTCCTTCCACGCCCTCCCACAACTTTCATTCATCATTTCCATTTTCATTCCATACACCCTGCTCAAGGATATGGGTTTCCCCAATCCCCAGCATATCCAAATAATAACCTTTAAATTTCTCCACAATCTCCCTTCTACTCTCACCAGTCATCCCTTTAACACTCAGAGCCATCAGCCTCAGTCACTCGTCCCTTTTACTCCCCGGCATAACTCGTGGACTCCAGTGCCGCTTCTCAGTCTTTACTGCCTCACCCTTGACAGGCCACTGGCAGAGGGCAATTCCAGCACAGTGTTTCCCAGAGGCAGCGAGGCTCTCAGAGTGTCAAAAGACTAAAACTTCAGTACACCTTAAGTGTTTGTCTGTTTTAAAAACTATTGCCCTTATGGAGTTGGGCAACGCCTCCCCCTCGGTTCCACCCTTAAGGTGTACTAACGAGGTCACCATGGGAAGGCGGGGTGAGACTTGAATATTCTAGGAATTAGAGAATCTCCTCGAGGAAATGAATTATAACCTTTCCCAATCGTTGAGCTCTACTGCAGTAGTAGTACCTCCTAATCTCATTGGTTACGATACTGCTACTGCGCAAAGCCCATTATTAGTAACGTTATTATACATGAGAAAGGAAACCGGTCGCAAGACTGATCCCTGTGGCACACCACATGTTACGTCTAACCTCCGAAGTACTTCCCATCTATACCATGTAACTTAACGTTTGTTAGTAACCTTTGATGTGGAACTTTATCGAATGCTTTTCGAAAATATAAATAGATGACCTCAACTGCTGTACTTTCCTCATACATGTTGATTATATCATAAAAGAAATCACGTAGGTTTGTGAGACATGATCGATATCGGCGAAATCCATGCTAAGATTCGTATATTGAGTGGTATTCCTCAAAAAGATTTACAGTCTTATCCCTAACGATAGTTTCCTTAAGTTTACCAATTACAAACGCCAAGCTAAATTTGACAATAATTTTCGGGCAGTGATTTATTATCTTTTTTGACTACTGGTGTTACATTAACAATCTTGCATTTCTCTGGGACTTTCCCGTAGCGAGCGACTTACTGAAAAGAGCAGTCTTAGATAAGACTACTCTGAACCTGTCGTTTTATTATTTTCATTCAATTTAGTCTCTTTAGTATTTCTTCAAATTTTATATCAATACGTCGCAAAAGGTTTCCCTCTATTTGCAATGGAACTGGATTCGGGATATGAGTTGTATATTCAGTTGAAATGTAAGCAAAGAATGTTCAGAGAACAACTTTTAGAGGCAAAAGAAAAAATAGTAGGGATATCATCAATATTGATATACAGTTTCATAAGGGGTGCATAGCTGATTGTTTTCGAGCAACTCTCAATGCAAACATCAGAACGTTCCCCTTTGGACTTTCTACAACTGGCTTCTAAGACCACATCTTAAGTACACGATACTTTTCTAGTCTCCATATATACATGAAAAAGGACATGATTGAGAGAGTATTGAAATAGCGAAAAGGCTAATACTGGGACTACGATACAAGCCATATGAAGAAAAACTAAGGGGACTCTGAGGTGGTTTGAGAAATAATTTCAAGACATTCAAAAACATTAGCAACATTACCAGAGAAACTCATTTTCAATTACGAAAGGATACTATACTAAAGTAAGATGTAGATTAGGGTTAGTAGGGTTCACTCTGACTCAGGGAAATACTTCTTTATCAACAAGGTATTTGAAGAGTAGATTGAGCTACCTGCTGCTATGATATATGACAAAACGAGAGATTTATTTAAGACGAGACTTGATGAATATATCCAGCTGATCATTCATCATGAAATTAAAATAAAACTATATAAAGATCCTCCGTTCCTTCAAAAGGAAACTTCGCTGAAAGTCAACTGGCTTACTGTTGCGTGTTTGTTTTGAGCGAAACTCGATTTTACCGAAAAGTTTTACGCAGTCTTAATGACGAGGTGCGAGAACACCAGTAAGCTGTTTCACCATTTGATAAACAAATTAGTCACTCATTCGAAACTGCCTTTACTCATGTGCTTGATCCTCAATTTATGTTTGGTGAAACAAAATCACCGAAAATGAGTGACTTATTGTTGTTCAGTCATTCCTACAGTCCTTTACTAAGCTATCTGCTGGGAGAAAGGTTGGTCTATACCTATCATTTAAACCAAGTGACCAGTCTAGTAGGTTCATTCTAATACATAAATGTTCGATATCGTTATCATTACTTACGTTGATCTGACCTGAATAGGGTTCAGGAAGGATTTTACACAGCTCTTCTGCCTGTGCTGTCCATGCTGAGTATCTTATATATGTCTAAATTGTAATTAGAGAAATAATTCTTTTTGCTGCAATCTTGCAAGGTCTCCGTTATAGCAACGACATTTTCTCATCCGTATATATCTTTTTATCTTTTTTTTTCCATTGTTGTTGAACTGAGAAGTGTTACCTTAATATTTTCACTTACCAATTACCTAAATGGATTCCTAATGACATGATCCGCCCCTCATCGTATCCTCTATTAATTGCATGTCCTTGACGTGACACCTGGTAACCTAACCTAGTAAAAGTCTCTGCTTAATTCTCTTACCGACTTGACGAGTTCCTCTTTGACCTCTCTTCTCCCCTGCTCTGAGACCCCCCAGAAGGTCCTGGTGTATACGATGGTTTCCCATTCCAAACTCGGTATAACATTAATAGCTAAAGATGTTTTCAAAAGTGGCAGCACCTCAGGGGAGCAGATGAGTACCATCCTTAAGAAGTAAATCTAGTCTATCAAGGAACGAATCCCAGACATATACGCGCCAGCTCCAGACGTCAGTCGACTTAACTCCGACCTCATTAGACCTTATAGTTTATCATTAACGCCTAAAACTCTACATGGGCTGAGATAAGAATATCATAAAATAATCTTTAGGGAATACAATATTCACAAAACATCTGTCAGACTTTTGTCTTCACCACTTTGAGTAAGGAACGATGTTTACCCAGGGCCCCTTCACTACCAGCAGTCTTTATCTCCTTCCTTTCTTTCTTTTGGCTGTCAGTCAGTCAGTTATGATGGTTCACTGGATTCATAGTTGGAGCCGCTGGCAAAATACACATACGTAGAGACGTCCAAGCACAGGGTAAGCGACAGTACGAGCTGGATCGGATACTCTGTTTTTCTTTTCTGAATATATCCTGTAAATCTCCTGCTGGTGCTGCCTCTCAAATGCACAATGCCTATTGAATTTCAAAATTTCTATCCAGGCCAATTCAAGGAATGTAGTACCCATCTTTCAGAGGGGAGACAGTGTGCCTTGAATAGTGACTTGAAGATACCTTTTTAACGATTCACATAAACCTCCATGTGTGTCCTACCACTTTATAATAAGGGATCTGTTAGGGAAGGTATTGATCAGTCACCCTCACATTATGCTCAGACCATGGCAGTCTTACTCACATAAGAAGTGTCTCTGTGCCAGGTAAGTCAACACTGAGAAGGACGTTGACTCTGTCTTGCTAATTAATTAATGCCAAATAATCCCCACTGAGAGGAGCAGGCTGTACAGTGTGAATAGATGCCTTCATCACAGACTATGCATGGCCTCCTGCTTTCTGATTACTTTCCTGTATCCCACGAGAATATGTCTGACATCAGTTTCAGGCTGTTTACATACTTAATTTTTCCCCCTTTGATGCCATAGTTCCTTCTAGCCCTCTAGCTACACCAGCTTCTAAACATTCTTTTTCTTTTACAAGATCACTAAGAGGAGAAAATGTATTCCATGTAGTAATAAGTCGTCTCTCATCCTCGATAGGGCGTGACCTGCATCCGTCCCTAACAACTGTGAAGGCTCCTCCTCCCAAACCTGCGGTGGGAGTCTGCCTTAGTCTCCATGCCTGCAGCTCTTCCTCCCTCACGTAATACACTCTGTCACAGTACTTTCCTTCTTCTCTTCCTTCCAGCCTTCAGGACTTTAATTTCTCCATTTACATGTTTTCAGCTCTTCTCTCATTCATCATTTTACCTGCCTAAAGGTCATGAATTAACCTCATCGGCCATGGATCTGTAATGCCTATAACTTTGCACCTACTGAGAGACGTTCCCTTTAATCTATATAACTT
>JAUTYZ010127811.1:0-11624 GCA_032273725.1 Panulirus interruptus
TAACAGCCAGTAGATCTGACGATCAAAGTCAAGAAAGTTTGGAGATGGAAAGTAAGATCTTATATGTTTCCGGTCAGAGGTATTTGTATCAGAAATGGTGGTAGAGGATATGTTCACAGATAAAAACAATTTGGACGCCATTGTACCTACTAATTTCCTTTCCTGCTTTTGCGAGGCGGCGCCAGGAACAGAAAAACAACGGCTACATATGCACGTACTCAGTCTTGAGCTGCCGTGTACAGTGTACCGAAACCAGAGCCAACCATCCACAGTCAAGTCCCTCAGACCAATGGTGTGGTTGTAACAAAATATTCAAGGCAGAAAGCTCTCCAAAGGAAATCAGTGGATTCTGCGAAAATCAGCTTCTGGTAATTTCACTACCGCAGCGAACTAGGCTCCTTTGAGCCCCGGTGACAGTCTACGAATCCATCTTGCCGTCTTGCCGTCTTGCCATCTCCAAGTATCCATCACCAATGATGATAGAAACATCATGACCAAAATCACAAATCACGAAAAATCACCCTAAACTTTCCTGTCCATGTGATAGTGGTGAGAAACGGTTGGGGTCCAGAAACCTGGAATCAGTTGAAGGAGTTAATAGAGGATCATGGTATATTTTCCTCACATCCAGGCTGGTTTGTGTCAATATGAGGCTTGCACCTCATTTGAACTGACCCAGCAATCCAGGCCCAACCCAGAGGACTGGGGCCAGAAGACCAGAGACAACAGTATAGGCTGGCGCCTCAGCTAGACTGACCCCTGACCAAGGTTTTGAGATCCTGTCTAGTCATTTAGCTGTAGAGGTGAGGATGCAGAGGCAGGACTGGCCAGTATTCCACGTGTGCCTATAACAAGAGACTACTAGCAACGTACCAAAGTCTGCAAATGTCAGTCAAAACTGAAGCATCAGGAAGATTGATTTTCCTCCTTAGTTAATGTGAGGCTCCATGTATACCAAGTGGACCTTCAGCTTTCTTCTTTTCTTTCTCATTCCGCTTCCATTAAAAAAAACCGAGCATGATACCTCTTACCGGTTTTTCACTAGCTATACTCAGGTACGCCTGACTTAAGACTATTCATCAGGTTTCGTCGGGCGTGATGGTTCCAAAATCAATTGGTATAAAAAATATGTCAAATACGCAGTTTATTAATGTATTAAGAATAAACACATTTGTGCTACAGTTTGTAAAGAGAATACAGTAGTAACATTTTATTTAGGTATGTAAGATTACAGTTTTGATGTGATTTTGTCGCTACATGCATTACAAAGGATGGAGGTAAGGGGACGTGGCACCACTGTCTTATGAATAGCAAACCGTCTAAAGTCAGGTAGGTGCTGGGTAAGGCAGTTGTATGAGTGAGGTGTCGGGGGTGGGTAGGGTAGTGAGGGGAGGCAGCTGTTGCAAATTGTTATGTTATTTTAAGCCCATGGCGCGCCTGGCTCCACCTGGGTAGATCTGGTTCGAGTGACTCACTCGCACCCCGTTATTTCAAACACCCACGCCCCTTGCAAAGTATTATGCATCATCTTCATTTCCTGTTATTACATTAGAGTGTTTCTAATGACTAGATTTACTAAAAGGAAATCTCGATGATGAAGGAATGAGTCGGAGTTATATGGCTGGTGGGTAGCGCGCGTTCATGACGTCTTATTACGTCATAGTAGGGGGAGGAGCCCCAGGCGAGAGAGATTCTTAAGCGCAGCCACCACGTGAGGACGAGCCAGTGCTAGGCCCAGCGAAGGGATAAGTTGCTGTAGGGGTAAAACCAAGACACAAGCGTGTGGTAAACAGGGAGGCAAACTCTCCTCAGGTGAACTTGTGACTGTACGTGACTATCGACGCTAGTTTTCAAAGATGTCGCTAGCCAGCACCCTGCTGGGCGACCTGACCGAAGGGTTCCGGCTGCCCATCGCCCGACGAGGAATGTTCTCGCAAGATGATTTCTTCAGTGGATTCCGTAACGACTACGGGCGGGCAGTGGGAGACGTGCTGGACCGCTGGGGCTCCCGCTCGTCCAAGGCTGACCGCTTTGCCTCCTACAGGAGACTGCGGGAGAGGGACCCCTCCGAGGATAGCCTAGCAGCCACCATTTCCGAGAAGCCCGAAGTCTATGTGGTGAGTTGGAGGCTGGCTATGCAGTTAGTTTCAGGCTGGCTACGTGATGAGTGTAAGGATGGATACGTGGTGAGTATGAGGCAGGCTTCATGGGGAGTTTGAGGATGGATACGTGGTAAGTGTGAGGCTGACTATCAGATGCATGAGACTGGCTATGTTGTAAGTGTCCTCTGAGACTGGCTATGTTGTAAGTGTCCTCTGAGACTGGCTATGTTGTAAGTGTCCTCCAGTGTTGTCAGGCCACTCAGCTGTGCCTCATCTGGTGTGACATCACTAACAAACCTGATGGAGTTTCAACAAAGGAGCCCATGTGATTGTTGACAAATGTCCTCCACGGCAAACTTACTGTTATTAACGGTTTTTCTATTTTACCAAAATAATCTGGGACGAGAGACAAGGAAGACGTAGTTGAAAATTATTCCTTTGTGGGAGCCTAGCGTGCCAAACATTCTTGATTTGATTTGTGTCGGTGAGGGGTGGGTTAATATTACATAAGTTGTTACAAAGTTGATTCATTGTAGATGTTTCATTACACACATAGTTTCATATGGTAAATTTACCGACTAGATGCAAAAAGTGGATTCTTTGTGCTATCCAACACTTACAACATTGGTGCTAAAGGCCTCTGTCGTTCGTGGAGAAAATACACTATTATATGGACAGTGTTTATAGTATTTGGTAAGCATTGTGGTTCTCTAAACCCTTTTTTTTTTAAATGCCTTTATATTAACACGCCAATTACAAGGGCATAGTATATATATTGAATGTTAGGTTAGTACCCATATATATATATATATATATATGTGTGTGTGTGTGTGTGTATAAGAGCCAACGCCTGTAGCAGAAGCCTTCGTAAGTGATGGGTCTTTGGTTCATTTGTTAAGTACAAACGATACAAGTAGAAGGTTGTACACTGTAGCAGGATTTGATTGGTATGATGCTTCCTATCCTCGAGTTTTTAAATTACGGACTTTCTTCCATCTTTCCCTCTTCCAACAGCTTTTCCACCATTAATATCCAGGCCTACCCACAACCGAGAAGTTTTGATTATTTTATTTTTCTAATGTCCTTTTTTCATTTCATCCGGGGTGGTCCAGCTTTGGGTATTTTTTGCTTGTATCATGTCGGTCACTAAAGATAAAAAGGTCTAATTTTTCTCTCAGAGCATGGCGGTGTTTGCGGTGAAACTGTTAACGTCAAAATGTGCTGCCACAGGCTCTAACTCGTTACAGCACAAGTCTAAACAGATTTTAATCAAACTACGGATGTAGGTCACCCCGATCGGCTGGTGATGTTGCCGAACTACTCGGTTACTAAAACGATCAACCAAACTTTATTTTCACTTAAACTTTTTGTCCTTTGGCTGTAGTTACATTATCATTGCCAGTGCTAAGTACAGCTTTAATACACATTTGTAAAAATGATCAAAGGAATACTCATATTTAGCTTCGTTATAGAAATTACATATATTTTTCCATGAATATTCAGCCTTAGAGAACGGTTGGCAGAACTGCTCGTTTGAATATTGAAATGGCAGATATTGTTAACCAACATAGCGTAATAAACCAAGAAGATAACTTTTTTGATATATGCAAATGATAATTATACATTTAACAGAAAACATGGAAGAAGTTATCGATAACTTAACGCTGGCAAAATCAGGATAGTTATCTTTTAAGATATCCCGTCGGAGATTAGTGGGGCGCAGGGGTCCCGTCCAGACCTGGATGGGGTTTTAGACACCCCTCCCGCCTCGGCTGTGATCCCTTGGAGTTACTATCATCGTTGCATTCAGAGACTCCAGTACTAATCTGAAGGCAATTGCCAGTGAGACTTGAGTTATATGTTTGCATTCGTCTCGTGATGCTTTTTCACGAGTCTGACAACGTGGCAAAACGCATCTTAAATGTGTCGTTTAACTGTATTCCTCTGATTCTGCAGATTGTTCTGGACATGAACGAGTACGCTGGCGGCCAGATCACCGTGGAGACCATCGGGCTGTCAGCGGTGGTGGAGGGCAAGTCTGGGCATAGCAGCTACCGCAGGCAGTTCCCGCTACCGCAGAACACCATCACCGACGGCGTCGTGGCTGACATGTCCGACGAGAACATTCTCACAATCACAGCCCCACGCAAGGTGCGTAGCACCCAACTGCCAAGGGGGAAAGAGGCACACGGGACCTCATGGTGATGGATTCTTGGGTCTTTAGGTATACGTAATTGTTTGAATCAATTTCTGAGACATGAAACTGGAAATTTTTTAGCCTAATTAGGTTTGGGTGTTTGATAATAGCCTTACCGTAAGATAAACCAGGTAAAGAGAAAGGAATGGCTCGATAATGGAAGGAAGGAGAGAGAGAGAGGATGAAAGGTACTGAGTTGAGTGAGTGCCTAGGTGGTAGGGTACACCTTGTGTGAGATCCTCGATTGTTGGGTACACGCAGATTCCTGGTGACAAGAGTAACGCAGTTGATGTCATGAGACAACTCAGGTAGAGACAGTTAGTTCTTCGAAGTACATAGTAACAAGCACAGAGACAGCATTGCAGGCAAAGGAGCAAAAACGACCTTTAGGTTAGAGTAACGGTAGTGACAGTGGTACAGAGGCAGTTATAAATCATCATATGTAGTGTTGTCAGACGTAGCCGTGCGGAAATCGCTCTGGTACTTCGATTAACTGATTTCTTTTCCACAACTGGTGATGTGTTATGGTGAATTATGTATTCCCGCATTACTACGAGGTTTCTCCCGGCAGGGCAAAGGGGTTGGCATCAGGATGGATTCGAGAGACGACACTGCAAAGGTCGACCAGCGTAGCAACGCCGCCGCTTCGACGCAGGAGTCGGGCGTTGACATCGCGTCAGTAGAAGCACAGATTATTCCCACCGAGGTGAACGCGTCCCAAACGACATCCGCTTCCACCACACAGGAGAAAGTCATCCCCACCTTCAAGGAGGGGACGGCGAGGAACACCACTACAGAAAGTGTTAAGACGGAGGAAGTCGCATCGTCCACTCGCAGGGGCTCGAAGTCGAGAGTAATTCCTTTGAATATCGAGGGGGAGACGACAGCTTCAGAGACGGTGGTGAGCCAGGGTAGTACCACCACCTCAGCTTCTGCACAGACAGAAACGACGAGCGAAACTGTAAGCTCTCCAGTAAAAGCGGTTCCAACTGTATCGGAGAGCGGGGCGTCTGACGCCACGCAGGCGAAGATGTCGACGCAAACTACCAGCTCCACGACGACCTCGGCGCGGGGTAGAGTTTTGCCCATCAAGAAGCGCGGCAGGTTCTTCCAGGACTCCACGTTCGAGAGGGTCTGGGACGACTTCGAGTCGGTGATGGACGACCTGGTGGCCCGGCGAGGGTCTCGTGCGGGTCTGGAGAAGGACAGGTTCCAGAGCTACAGGAATCTTCGCCAGTGCGTCCAGCAGGATGATAACCAGGCCTGGAACGTCACCAAAGACAACGGAGAATACAAGGTAAATAGACCTGGTGCCTTCATCACTATCATTTTCATGACTACGTCCATTTCGTTATGTATGATTGTCTACAAAGCTGTTTCCAATATTCAGTCGGTCTTAGTATATTTTATTACTCTAGTAATGAGCCAAGATAAATTTATGCACTAGATTCTCACGTGAAAAAAAGTTCACAACCAGCAGCTATAAACTTTGACCTTTCCTCAGCACATTCCTTGTTGCATCAACACTTCCGTAATTGCTGTGATCCAGTTGCTGTGCAAGTATTCTTCATAAAATAAGAATCTGAAATTTTCAGACGAGATTTATGGCACATCATAATGACTGGTAAATTCTGTATGTCATACATTTTTAATTACATAGAACTCATAAGGATTACCCCAAGATATCTCATGTTGCCCTGTGTCTAGTTTGTCAGACATCCACTGATTTCTTGATCCAGTGCATCATTGTCCATGGCCGCCCCTCGACTCGCTTGCTTCTTCCTGCCACTTACCATCCACACTTGTTCATCCTCCTCACTAGAACATCACCTTCTGATTCCTTCACCACTAAACTACATAAACCACATGCCCCAGGGGCACATTCATGTTCACCCTTCGTTATAAGTGTGGTTGGTTGTCCCAGGCCACTGTCGTTTTCATTATTGCCTCTAAGGTCAGCCTGTCGTCTCTGCCCCACAGATCGTCGTGGACGTCAAGGAGTTCGTGGACGATCACCTGGACGTGAAGGCGGAGCAGGGGGCCGTTGTGGTGACGGGGAAGAAGGGGACGGTTTCCTTCGAGCGGAGGTTCTCCATCCCTGGTCTCTCCCAGCCGGACAAGGTGGCTGCTGCACTGTCAGCCGATGGCGTCCTCACCATCACCGCCCCGAAGTAAATGCCAGCGATCGCCAGACGATGGAGAGGGGAAAACCGTTAATTCAAAAGTCTTGTGATATACCAACCAGCGCACGTTCTCTTGGGTAATCCCTAGGGTTCTGTTTAATCAAAAACGCATGATATATAGAATGTACCTGTTATTAAGATGTGCCATAGTTTTTTGGTTTACTGAATGGCACGTCTATACATCTCGTATGAAAGTTTTAAATGCTTATTTTCTTTTTCTTAGTTAAATAGTTCTTGTCTGATTTTTAGTTATGTGTATTTGAAAAAAAAATATATAAACAAGGGTCCAGATATGGAACTTGAAAGCTTTAAACATCACATATTTGATAACGAATATATAAAAACCTGTAGGCTAATGGCCGGAAATGGGTTTCCATAAAACGTGAACTAAAAACCTGAGGCCTTAATGACCTTAGCAGTTGATAAGCCAAAATAAACAACCAATATAGCCCAACAGCTGAGTTAACTATATTAAAGGTTTTCCAGGCACACCTTAGGGCCAAACCATCATGTGTGCCCATTCATTTGATATACAACAAGTAGAAAGTCATCAAGCCTAAACATTTAATCAAATAGAAAGTCGTGAAGCCTATTCAGTATCTTGTAACTGTCATGTAGTCAGCTAATGATTGCTTCAAGCAGTTACCCATTAGCTTAGTGAGTACTCAGGAAAAAGCACTCGCTGAATATCTCCAGAAAACCTTCAGTGAGCATAATGTAGTTTTAAAGGATCCCTGACGTTTATTTGAACCTGTAAAAGCTGGTCTTGTCTCCATTGCACGTCTGTGGTGCTCGTGAAAATTATGATTTTGGTTTGAACATTATTTGTTTTTATATATATATATATATATTATGCTGGTAGCCACATGGAAAATGAACATCCGATCGCTTTTTTGAGTATTCACTTGATTATCAAGGATCCCTGAAGTGAGTAGTCCCACGAAAGCTCTCGGATCTTCATGTTTCATTTTCCATGTGGCTACCAGCATATTCGTTAATCAAGTGTTTATTTTTTCTTTATCTGCATATATTTATTGAAAATATCCTATCTATTTTTATCTGTGTATTATGTGTAGATGAGGCGTATTATGACAATGATATTTATGTAATCTCACTAGGTAAGTGTTTTGTTACGGAAATTAAATAAATTTTTTATTGAAGAAAATTTCATTGTCCATTATAAAGACAAGAATTAACAGAACGTGATGCCAGTTAGACCATTCAATATCGGCTCACATGAAAGTCTTTCCAAAAACCATGGATGCTTGCAATATTTGCTCGTCTTTTTGTCTATTTCTTTAGCATATTTGGAAAAGGGTCAAAAATTTTTAGTCTACTGTAACCCCCTACAAGTCCTAAGTGGTTGAAAATCTTTAACAATCGCATTTGGTTGACCATTTCCCAGAAAAGTAATTTAATGTCTGCAATTTTCTTACGTTGCACGTTATTTGTAATTATATTGCAAGAGGTCTTACTGCAACCTTTCTCAATATATCCCTTACCTAACTCTTGTAAACAGCCATCTGGAGTCTTGGAGCTGCTTAAAGCCTTATTTATATCGTCCTGTGATCCACATTTCCCAACAAGATGTATTTTCGGAGACGACTGCTATGTTGCTTGCATGCATTTATAATCAATACTTTTTCCGTGCCAGCCGAAAGCCATCCAACATTTCCTGCAATTCTCTCGCCAACTCATAAACCACGTGGCCCATCTGCTTACAGGCACACGCCAAGCCAAACAATTTTCTCCCGACTTGTTTGTGGCATGAATATGAGGTTTGTTTAATTATGCCAGGAATTCATTTTTAGGCGAGAAGGTCATGAATTAGCAATCAGTTTCCGGCTCATAGAGCTGCTTTGTGCAATAATATAGTATAATTCACACAGACAGAGAAAATATAAGATGCTCCACATATAAGGTAGACAATAATTACAGAAACTGAAACCCAACAAAGAAATGTTTTAAAATCCATAAAAAGCCATTTTTCTCGTTTGTTTATATATAGCTTAGCCAACTCAGGGGTCGAGTATGGAGGGTGTGTTTTGATCAACAGGACCAGCGATTGCACTTGGAGGATGATCTCGTCTGCAGCGATCAGTGAGTTGTCAAGTGCGACGAGTCTTAGGTCACAGGGAGCCAAAGAGGAAGGTGACAAGGTTAGCGAAGGTGAGGGCACGTGAGGGAGAATAGCTAGTGTGGCGATCGATGAAAATTTTTTGAAAGAAAAAGTGTATGAAATGTTGAAGTTACACACAGAGAGGGGTGAGGATATTAGACAATGTGTGGAGTGATGAAAATGGCCACAACCATGAGCGGCGCGTCAGAAATAGTCACAGTATCATGCATCTTAGTCAGAGTGCAACTGGAGGCGAGCCAGGTGGTAGCTACCTGGTAAAATACAGATCAACTGCTTCTCCTTTATTCTCGTTGATTCACTCAAGAGTACTCGCTACTATGTTAGGAATTTAGGGCAAGAGTGGAGCAGATGTTCGGGCCTTCTGCCAGGAGACAACACAACGCATCTATCCATCTTGTTATAAAACCTTTAAATTCATAGCAAATGCCAATGAATAGATATATTCCAATGAAGTTAATTTACATTTTGTCGCATTTTGCCAAGGAGGTGACGCGAGCGTTGTTTGTTTCGTTTGTCCTGCAGACCACATTCACATCTAACGAGACGACATCACTTCTTACGTGCCAATAGCGGTATCAGGTTACGACCATAGCTGGTGACGGGATGATGGTGGTATTTAGGCGGACGTGAACTTGGTGAGTGAGCCACTTGGCGCGCAGCAGCTCTGGCTAACCTAACTGCCGGCCAACAGGAGACGTCTGGCTCCGACCTCTCCATCACGGTTGTCATAGTACATTTGTGGACCCCATTAATTACTCGTTAAGTGACAAAGATAGTCTGAGTATTTGTCTGTGCAACGATGCGCAGCGTCAGGGGTAACAGTAAAGAGTGTGTTGGGTTGAGGGAATTACATCAGTGAATATTGTTACGCTTTTATGTTACTGAGGATTGTAATATGGGGAGATAGAGCCTTCTCTGGGTTATGAAATGAACCCGATAGAGAATTTAGGGGCCATCATATGTAGCGAGTGGGATGTGGGAGATGAAAAGTTAGATGCGACATCGATTAACGAAAGGTCCGGGATGTGTGGGAATCAGTGAGGCAGCTTCCTACCATTTGCCTCAACAAGTAAATATGTTACTATCAGTAACTCTATAACCCTGCTGTAAAACCTGATACATGTTTTTCGACTATTACGTCCGCTAGTAATCACTGTACTATTAACTGTACCACTGTTGATGCTATAGCCTCCTAGTACTTGTTCTTAACTAAGCATATAAGATTATCGTTACTGAACTTTCGTCAACCGTATTACTGGAAGCCATCGCCATCGCAATCTTAACATTATCGCAGTCTTAACGTTTCTCCACCAGCTCCAACAGCCCTTCTCTCATTTCACCCCCTCTTCCCCCGTCCCCCTCACACACACCTCGGTGCGACATCTGTTGGTTCAGAAAGGCACTTCCTTCTGCTACCTCGTTGATCAAACCTCAGATGTTTTCGGAGTCACATTGTGGATGGCAGCGGGCCAAAGTTCACCTTAATATTGTCCAGTAGTGTACATCACACCCATTACAGCAAAACTGTAAGTACAGGAAACTACAGCAAGACTGTAAACCCACCTATTCTAGTTAGATTTGATGCATATCAACTGTGTTTACGTGGATTGTAACTTACTGATTCACAGGGAACTGCAGTTGGAACTGTTCATCTGTTTCTCATTTGTCTTAAGTTAACTATTTGCTCATTGGCCTATCTATGTTTTTCGCTGGCGTTTTGAATCATATTCCTTAGTTTTGCATCCCCGTGAAGTGTTATTAATTACTTTGATGTTGGAAGAGAGTAACATTTGAGTGCATAACATAAGCTGTCAATATGTAAACTGAGTAGAAACATTTGATACTGGACGAAACAGCCAGTGGCAATACCGATGGTCACGTAATTACTTTTTATCCAGCTTCGTTGTGTTGCATACAGTTCTGCCTCGGATACGCGAGTTGTGTGCATATTTAGATTGCTGTAGTTATTCCTTTGCACTGTGAATTCACTTTTTACACGTGTTTACCCTCCCACTCCGCCCACATCAATTCCCATTACGGCCACCAACGTTGCTGTTACCCTGGTTTTCGTCGGGATGCACCAGCCGTTGATACTCTCGCCACCTTTATCTAAGTTTAAGGAAAGTTTATCAACCTTATTGTTTGATCTACTTGGGATTTGGGTAATCTGTAACACGCTCGCAGATGTTTGTTGGCCTGATTCTCAAAGGTAAAGAGATTACAGGGAGAAGGGAACACGCGTAACGTGATTCTACGTGCAGTAGTAAGCACGTTTCGGCAGTACAGTTCCTATAATGCGACTCATACCCAGCCCACTGGGCGGGCCCCAGTGAACTGACGTCATGGCAGCGGGACGGGAGCT
Source organism: Panulirus interruptus (assembly GCA_032273725.1). NCBI lineage: Eukaryota > Metazoa > Arthropoda > Malacostraca > Decapoda > Palinuridae > Panulirus > Panulirus interruptus. The sequence continues at coordinate 10,985 of JAUTYZ010127811.1, forward strand.
GTGTCGCCACCTCTCTGGGTCTCTACACCCCACTACTGGCCAACATCTGTCCCCTGGGGATATCATACACACCCGGTTTTAAGAAGTTTCCAGTCAACATAAGTTTGCCCTTCTATTTGTTTCATGGTCTTCGAAGTTACTAACTAACCTGCTTCCCTTATTGGACGAAACATTTCGATGCGAAGCTGCGCGCGCCGGTGCAAAGCCTCCATCAGCCTTATCCCAGTTGTTCATTGAGCACGAAGCCATTATGGCGCTAGCGAGAGATCTTGAATAAACCTTGAGTGAAGTTCCTCACGACGACGTTGTGATGTGTGAACGAATAATGTTTCCCGAGGATCCCTTAGATAATGGAGTCACTCCACACCCCCTCTCCCCACTTACCTTTCACCGTTCCCTTATGTTTCATAACATTAGTTAACACCTCATACCCAAACCTTCCTCCTATATTAAGGTTTCTACAATGTAAGTTCAGTACTGAATACTTTAATCAATTTCCTCGGTTTTTAAGACAAGGGCAATGTGAATGAAAACTCCATCAAGTTAACTTGGTGGCAACCATTTTTTTCCATTTTTTTTTTACAGAATTAAGAAATTTTGTGATATCTTAACGACAACAGCTCACGAGACTTTCAAAATA
>JAUTYZ010127812.1:0-11275 GCA_032273725.1 Panulirus interruptus
ACAACATACAGGCACCTGATAGTGTAGCTGCCTGAGCAACTGCCGTATTTTTTTTTTCTATTATCATGTACTGTACCCACTGTAGATGTAACAAGCCCTTGCAATTCTGATAGTCTTTAACTTGCATTAAACCTCTGCACCAAGTCAGGTTTTACATCCAACATAATTCCTCTGTGAGTTCTCCTAACACTATTGTTACCACCTGCACTTAGCAGCCTGTTCCCAGACATCTTGAAACAGGGTAACACAATGCACAATCTGAGAGACTGTAGTACTGTCCTCCAAAAAAGCAAAGTCAACCATAAGTTGACATAAAACAAACAGGGTGGAGTACCAGTATGAAATGCACCTGCAAATGCAGCATGGAAGCATGCTGGGACAAATCATACCAAAATTTTTAATTTAGTTGTTATTATTCATTCTGCACTGTCAGAACTAGCTCGTAGGAAGTGTCTTAGGCCAAAGGTTCTGTAAACAAATGCAAACAGCCTACTTGCATAAGGAAGGGAGATAGAATTCAGGGACCGTTTACAAGAATGCAACCCAGACATTGTGGCAGTGGTGGAGATTAAACTCACAAATGAACTTAACTTTAACCTTGTCTATCCAGAGGGGTACACAACAGCAAGAAGGGCGAGAGAACATAAAAGGGTTGGGGGGAATAGCCCTCTTGATGAGGGATTCCATTAAATTCCAGGAAATACCAGCAGATGGTGCCTTCATTCCATGTTTTGGTATTTCCTGGAATTCAATGGAATCCCTTGTTAAGAGAGCTTGTCCTAACTCTCTGATGTACAAATGATCTGCATAAAATTGCTTGGAAAGGAATCTGCATGTGTTGTGATTTTGAATTTAGAAAACACACATGATAAAGAGTAAACTTTTCAAACAATTTCCCACAATCATATACGGTATTGGTATTATGAACAAATATACAATAGGTAAAACATCTGATAATGACCAGTTAAAAGTGCATGTAAGTAAATAAGCCGATCACTATATATACATTAAAAACACTTGAATAAACTCCTGACTGTCAAGTTTGCTTTATATAAAAAATCATCAACTCTGTTTCACTCACAGAATAACACAAATTTTTGCACATACCTAGATGCAGGTTGCTGATTCATGGTAAAACTATCTTCAGTGAGGCGCACACTATAAGTTTGCTCAACATTTGGTTGAAGAGGTCGTGGGCTCATCCAGATAAATTCCCTGCCACCTGAACTTCTGATGATTATATCTGGATCAGCATATGTATTGCCACCAGGCTGTGCCTCATATCTCTGGGTTATGGTGATGTTTCCACCATAAGAAGGGAGGCGGTTTCCTGTGAACATCTGATGAAATCCCCAAATCTATAAGTACATAAAATTTTGGTGATGTGATATCTACTAAATGATCCATATATAACAAAACTTTTTCATCCCTTATGCTGATGCCTTAATCAGATGATAACCTCTAATATGAAAAATGAGTATTTTTCTTACCTGTGGCAAGGACCAGTAATAAGTCTCACTTGCACGTAGGTTGGTAAAATCAGCAAAGGATATCTCATTTTGTGCTACATTGATGCTGAATCTATCTTCAATTACATTTGTTTGCAACCTGCAAGAGAGAAGAAATCTGCATGCTTGTTTTGTTTCACGTTTAACTGTTTTACGTGTTACACTATACAAGTTATCATAGCATCAATGAACCTATGCATTCACATACTATCAATTACACTGGTCAACAAAATTTTAACTTTCTTTTGTCCCAAAAACTGAAATAGATGGACCTTATAGTACTTTTTACACTGAATTCGAATTTGTTTTTAGAATTTTTCTATCAGTCATGGTTTTTAAGTGACAGAGCAATTAAATCTTACAATAACTGTATATTACTCATTCATAAATAAGGCTGGTACAGGTTAAGTATCCCTTATCCGAAATGCCTGGGACCAGAAGTGTTTCGGATTTTGGATTTTTTGGGATTTTGGAATATTTGCATATGCATAATGAGATATCTTGGGGATGGGACCCAAGTCTAAACACAAAATCCATTCATGTTTCATATACACCTTATACACATAGCCTGAAGGTAATTTATACAATATTTTTAATAATTTTGCACATGAAACAAAGTTTGTGTAACACTGAACCATCAGAAAGCTAAGGTGTCACAACCTTAGCCGCCCATGTGGACAGTCTGTGGTTGTTTGGCATCACCTTCATTACTGATTCTGAATTTATATGCTACTGATAAGCAATCATATTGTTACATTTATTCACACATAAGTATTTAACAGTAAAAAAATATGAAATACCATTAATACAATGAAAAAATAATGTTTTTAGGTGTGGAATTTTCCACTTGTAACGTTATGTCGCCGCTCAAAAGCTTTCGGATTTTGGAGCATTTCGAATTTCGGATTTTCGGATTAGGGATGCTCAACCTGTGTCTTAAAAAGCCTCAGTAAAATCACACAGCCCTGCCTTTATTGATTTGTAAATATACATTATTAGTTATGTTATTCTTACCAAAGTTATAATATGTTTAGGCCTGTATAATCATAATGTATTAGGCCGGTGGTACGAGAAGGTCAGAAATAAACCACCTGAGCTAGAGTTTGTGTGTGGCTTCCCTTTCTCCCATTGAATCACTTAAGATATTACAGGGTTAAGATACAGTAGCTAAATCTTAATTTGCTAGCTGAGCCTCAGATCCTTTTGAATAAGTTCCTCGCTTGAAAATTCATATTATATACGTATCAAGGGAAAACAAGATGATATCCACAAACACAAGCAATCCAAGTAATGTACAGAAACCCAACCAAAGGTGCCCTAGGAAAACAAGTTCCTTCATATAGATATTTTCTTTTCCTTATATGAAGGCTTAGTCCAGTTAGGGGGATGAAAACAATGGGCCAAATGATTCCAACCTGCCCATCATGACTTGGGAATTAATCACCGTCCACAAGATGCTCCCAATGTTTCTAATTCTGTGAGAAAAAGTATCTTGAAACGAAAGAGATTTCTTGTCCTTAGGATCAAACTATGGAAGCTTCTTTCTACAAAAATGGCAGTCATGGTAAATTGGTCAGACAAACAAGAGAAGGCTTGATTGACTGGCACTCGACCCAATTTGCACCATGTCAAGACTCAAACTAATATTATCACAGTGGGAGACATCATTTTGTTCCTTAGGTCTGTGTATTCCCACTCTAAAGGGCATATGCACTACAAACCCCCATCAGGAGGAAGAAAAAAAAAAAAAACCTTCCAGGTTCTAATCAAAATTAGAAGGGGGAGGAGGGAGGAAGTCATCATAACAGAAAGCGGTAACACTTTAAGTATGCAATAATTTCACAACAAAAAATGTCACATACTTTGTATACTTACACTGTACCTTAAGCACATCAAAGAAGGATAATAACCCTTGTTTGGGTGGAAGAAGCCAAACAAAAAGGAAGGCTAGTGCAAGACCTGATATATCCAGGATTCATAGGATTATGAGGTATCCAGAGTCATGGCAGATCAGTTGGTGTTATGATGATGTCATTACTGAGTGGGAACCAGACAAAGCAGAAGACTACAGCTACTGAAAAGTGATTAGCAAGGGGTGAGAGGAATAAACCCAACAGAAGCTGGGGTTTCTATTCCTCAGAGGATCTCCACAGTTTCCTGAACAAACCAATCCTAGCTTTCCAGCTCAGATGGTTGCATCAGGGAATTTTAAGAACTTTGACTGTTCAGTACATGAGTTAACTGTCTGCATAATTCCTCTTTTGCTTTCTGTTATAGTAAAGGCCACATTTCACATTTGAAAAGGAACCCTAGGTGTTAAAAGTAACTGAAAGTATATGAACTTTTATAATCCAGCCATATCTCTCTTGTACTTAGTAAGTAGGAACTGATTGGGTGAGTATCACGCTCTCTAAAGTAAGTACAGATGATTTATTTTTATTTGTATTTTGTCAGTCTTCATTTGAATAGATTTTCATCTGCACTGAATGTGGACAAACAATGCTAGGAATGTCTTTTACTACTGGTTTATTCATAGAAAGTATTGACTTTTTTTTTAAGGTTTGTGGAGCTACAAGTGGCACCCCACAAGAAGTTGGCAGGGGGTGTTGTCTTTTTAAAGGAAATCCCCAAAACTACCACGGGTAAACACCTCAAAAGGGAGCTGAAGAAGATGGCTCTTCAATGAAGTCTCTACAGATGTAAGAGGCTAAAGGATGATGATTTTAAAATTTTGAAGGCAGGTTCAGGATAGAAAATGTAACATAAGGGATAATATGTAAAACAGGGAAACTTTAATATTCCACAAAGGACAAAGATAATTTTTTTCATTAAATGTTTATATAAATGGCAAAAATTAAGTTGTTTTGAAAAAAAATGACTCATCTAATTATAGCTATTTTCTGTCAAATTGCAATATTTTCTTTTGTAGCAAAGCATTTTGTTGTAAAGCTATATTTTTTTAACTATTAACCCTTTAATTGCACTGAGACACATTTGTAGTTGGACATAGTATGTTCTTTTTCAACTTTGAATTGATTTAGAAACTTTTGCCAAGTGACTTGGAATATTGAAAAATCTCCTCCATGAAGAAAACTAGCCAGCTGTTCTTTCACCCATGCATGTAAAAGGAAGCAAACAACATATTTTTGCAAATTTTGCCCTGGAAAGTCATCAGTATGCACTCTTCCCTTTGCCAAAATATATCACAAAAATAATAGCACAAAAAATATTTCAATGTTAATAATCATAACACTAGTTTGTCAGGTTGGATAAATTTTATCTTTGAAAAAAATTTCCATATTTTTGTAATACTTACTTAAACATTTCATATAATTTCCAATGCCATATAATTAAATACTTTTGTACTGTTTCATATGATAAGTAGAAAAAGCTGCCTTTTGTTTGAATTTACACAAAATAATACTGGATGTCCAACTTGACTTAGAATGAAGCATTTCATCACATTATACGCAATGCACACATCCACCAAAGAGCCTGCTTCACTACACTTTATACACAACACACACATTCTCTGAATAGTTTACTACACTACAGTTATACATGGGTCACCTGTGCTAATAATGGCACCCCAAAAACATAGGCGACCTGTGCCAATAATGGCACACCTGAGAATGGGATGTCATTGACAAGAGCTCGTGCCAAGCTTAGTCTTGGCATCCGAGATGACAGAATTCGTTATCTTGTGAAATATTCAAGTATATGCTCTATCTAAAACCAGATATATCTTATCAACTAAAGATTACTATAATAATAACATAGAGAAAAATGCAGTATATTCTAAGCTTCATAAATGCTCGAAAAATATCTAATTTTGACTAACTAATGTTGTGCGTTAACTTAACGCAGTTCCCGGATTACAAAAAACATGAAGAATTAGTTCAATCCAAAGCATAATTTGGAAGATTCTTCACTCCCTTTCGAAACGTTTAATATCTTCAGAATACTCAAACTAAAACTATCAAAAAGAAAAAGAAAAAGAGGACAGCTTAAAAATACATATGTAAGTAAAAATAAAGGTAATTTTACAGTTTACGCGCCACAGAAGTTATCGAAATATCTGGTATATGCAATCGATAGATCTATTTTTTTTTAGAAGCATATTGATATATATCACTTAGCTCGCAATTAAATGTGAAGGGAGATATGTGATTTACAAATATGCTTCGTAACTGTAAAATTACCAAAATAAAATTGGCAACGCTCCCAAAACTGTAATGCGTCAGGACGGTCTCACACAGGACCCCACTGACGAGACCACAAACATAAATAATACTTCAGTCACCACCTCCTGCACCAATTAAGGATTCGACCGGCCCTTACCAAAGGCAAGAATTAAATAACTTAAGGAAATGGGCAGGCAGTGGAAGTAGATGAACTTTAAACAAACTTTGCAATGAAAAACGTGAGTGTTTCCCGTAGTCTGAAGGGCATTGTAGTGTATAGGGTGATGTGCTGTGTATGTCGCCCCCACACAGTAGGTGCTACCACCTTAGGATTGTCTGTGTGCTGAATAGTATGGAAGGCTGACCTCTGTCTGTGAAGACTTAGAGGTTATAGTATAGGTTAGATTTGGCGGGGAAGGTTATTTTTGTGATAAGGTATAGGGCGTCATTTACGATATCTTTATTTTTTTGTTATATGATATTGTATTTAGAGTAAGCTTAAACTAGGCTGAGCATGATATGAAGCATTTTATTCTCTGGTTGTAGGAAAAAAAAAGTGGTAGCGAGGAGGGCCATGAAGTTCAGGGAAAATTAATGGAATCCATAAGATTTGAATACAACCAATTTTCAAGTGGAAAGCAGTTAGAGTCGGTGAAATAGATTTGCGATACTGTAAGAGATCCAGTGGACTAATGAAATTTATGTTTATATAAACAGATTATTGCTTTTCTGAACGTATGTTTTTGAATTTGTTGTGCGTTCTCCATCCTGATACCGCGACATCATACTTTTTAGTCTCTGAAAAATGTATGTTTTCCAAGTTGTGTGAAAAACTATTTCCTAGGAAATATAAGAACATCATATAAGAAAATAAAACAATCTTGAAAAAAAAATTTATAAGACTCAGCTTACCCAGGGAGAAATCACAAACTTGTAGTAAACATGTACATAGTTTCATTACAACATTATTGTATGATATTTGTTGGTATTCATTGTTTAAGGAAACCTGAAAGGGTGGGGTTAATAAACGTGCTCGTAGGTGAAACAAAAGTCAATAAAACCCATGAAAATTCCTTAATGTACTAGTTTAGCTCCACATCAAAACAAACTTTTGGAAATGGATACCATACTATTTTTTTAGGTGCTTTGTATAGTTAGTTGTAATTACATAAGTACTTGCGGAACATGATTTGATGCATTATATTTTATTAAACCATAGTTAATAAGACAATAAGGGTTATATTTATCAGGGAAAATGTGGGGTTGATTCTTGTAAAAGGAGGTAATATTGATAATGAACATAAATCTTGTGTGTTTGGGAGGTTAGGTGAGGTTTTCATAAATTCTGTAGATTTTTTCAAGATTAATGATGTGAATGACATCTGTGAAAAAATAATAAAACAAAGAAAGATACCAGTTAAACCAAGACCCATACTTGTTGCCTTGAAAACAGCATATGCAAAAAAGGAAATTACAGATAATGTTTATAAGTTATCCAACAATTGTGCTCACATGGCAGTATTAGTGAAACACAATATAAACGAAAAAGAGAGAAAAGAATTGAAGGTTGCTAGAGCTAGCCAGGTCACTACATCAGAGTGATAGCGAAGGACTTAACTATCTCATTTTTTGCCTCTTTCATTGTCCGTGGATAGAAATATCAGGGCCTGCCATTATATTTATTTTTATTCCGTTTATTACTGATAGTATGTCTTCAGCCGTTATATCAGTTTGTTGAAGAACGTTCACGTCTCTTGTCAGTGAAACTCGACTCAGGACATGGGTTGTGTCTTCGATTGTAAATACAGATGCAAAAAGTCATTTAAGATTTTTGCCATGGCTTTGTTGTCTTAAACCAATTCACCGTTTTCTGTCATTAATGGACCAATTGACTGGGTAATGACTCTCATGCTTGTAAGACATCTGTAAAACTCCTTAGGGTTTCTTTTGCTATTTTCTGCAATAAACACTTCATTTTGACCTTTACTTTGACATATAACTCTCTTACTTTCTCTACACATATTTACACATCTTACTCTATCATGTTCGATATTGGTCTCTTTGAGTTTCTTATGAGCTGCTTTCTTAGACAACAGGCACTTTTTTATTTCACCGTTCCATCACCACTAGCCAAGACAGTGTACTTGGCCCATTTTTGTCAGTGATTTTCGTAAAAGATTTGCCTGAGACTGTTGATTTTCATACTTTTATGTTTGTAGGTGACACAAAAATTTTTAGAAACACATCAAGAGATATAGACAGGAAGTTGCAAGAGGACATATTGGCTATAAGCGTGGACTGAAAAGTGGGAGCTCAAATTTTATTTGGAAAATTGTGTAAAGATCTGCATGAAGAGTAATAGATCTGGGGCACAGGACAGTATTACGTGTGGGATGCTAGTCAGAGGAATGGAAGACATTGGCTGGAAATTGAAAAACAATAAAAATGAAATGTTGTTATACATGGACACTAGTCTTTTCAGACATATTAATGAAAAAAGTTGAGTGTCAATAAGATAATGAGAATAATTTGCAGAAGTTACACATATCTTGAATAAGAGACATTTTTATTATTGGATGAAGCACTAGTTAGACTATGTTTGGAATTTTGTAATACTGTTTGGTATCCCTACAGGTTGAATGACTGAAAATGTTCAGAAGAGGGCCACCAGACTACTCAGCTCCTTCAAGACATATTAATATACTGAAAGACTAAAGAAGCTGTATTGGCTGACTCTAGCTTATGATCAAGGTATATCAGAACATGAATGGAATATATGATATAAAAGTTTGTGAAATATTTAAACAAAAGCAGTGTTGGAATGGCAAGAGGGCATGCTTATGAGCTACTGAAGTGAAGCTTTATGTACATTGGATATCAAAGTACACTTTTATGCAGAGGATTGGGTTTATATGGAACTCTCTACCAGATGAACTTGTTTAGGCCCCCTCAATGAATACCTTCGTGCATCACTTGGATAAATTTTGGGAGTATCAGCCAATATATTATGATATCAAGCTATGGTCATTATGCAGAGTTACCAACCAGAGCAGCAGTCTGAACAAGGAGGCATTTAGACCTACGTCTAGTATCTTGCCTAAATAAACGTAAGTATATATGAAACTAAAGACTAACCATGGCTAACAAAGAGAAAGCTAACGTAATGTATCGTAGCATAACGTAACTTGACGTAATGTAACGTAACGTAGGAACAACCACTAAGTGAGTCCGGCTTAGGTGTAATGTGTTACTTCACATGCTAATTAATGTACGTATTTTTCATTCCCTTCCGCAATATCCTTACGTTTCAAAGCCGTACGTAATTCTTGAAGAAAGCAAACTTGTCTGAGTTTCACTACAGTCCTTAACACGAATAGAACACCAGGTTTAATTCTCGCAAATAGACTCGCGCCTTTTGGCATATCAACCACACCTGGTTCACTGGTCATCAGTGATCATTAACAGTTATCAAAACTATATCAACCTCTTCAAAATATAGTCCAATCATACCGAAAGGCAATAAAGCCTAATTAATACACTATTACAAGACAATAAAAATGGTAATTATTAATCTAAAATGACATGATTTCAATGCACCCTTAGCATCTGGACTCCTTCCTACAAAGTTTGAAAATACAATGATCATTTTCATTTCAAACGTAAGACGAACTACAGAATGCAATTACGGATCGGTATCAGTAGTAGATAATCCCGAAGGACGTAGCGAGAGTGGTCACAGACATCCATTGTAAGGCACTGAAATCGAAGCACAAGTCGCCCTTGAGTCCAGATATTTTCTACTTCAAGCTGAAGTGAGTTGGCCGTCCGGGGGCTGAGGACCAACACGAACAGTCCCCCATGTGAAAGGAGGTACTCCAGTGTTTTGTGTCCTAAACAGAGAAATCCTACCGACGAGCTAACCTTTTTAAGAATGGATATGGGTCAAACACGCCTACACACACCTGACATATTCACTCACCTCTACACTCTTATAAGACTAGATCCTTCAGATGGGAGAGTGATCTATGGAGAAAGGACGTTTATCAAACTCGGTTTTGAATGGGTTTTCTCAGGTTTAAGAAGCGTTTGATGAAGTAGTTGATGAACATGGCACTGGTACCACTGAAGTGTTTGTTAGCGAGCTCTCCAGCGTCTTGAAGGACAATTTCGTGTACGAAGACAGACAAGACGATTTGGTGGGAGGAAAGTGGGTGAGGAATCTCTCTGATTTACAGGTTATGCTTGGTGAGGGTGGGCTTTGGTCAGACCTAAGAGACATTGATGGACCTAAGACATGAAGAAGATTTGCAAAAATATCCTTGGAGATTCAACAGAGCAAAGCTTGAGGGCTAGATTGGCCAAAAATGGAGGAATACGAAGAACTAACAGAGAAGCCACTTCAGTCTCGAGTTTCCATCTCTTACACTTACTCTTATGATAAAGGTATTCCAGAACTTGAAGACATTAATAAGCGAAAGTTGTATAAATTCTCAATGTGGATGTTTATGAGCGGATAGCACTATTCGAAACCTCACCGGGGTATTAATCTCTAAACACTAAGTGTAGAGGAAAACCTAAGGATGTTGCTCAGTGTTACGTAAGTGTTTCTTGCACAAAATGATAACTTTGGTTTATATGGTATGATGATGTTCTTGACACTAATGAATGAATATAAAGATAATTGTGTTCTAGATAGGTTTTTGTTATGTTTTGTCGAAGAAAGTGAGTAATACTGAAGTAGAACACCCGCTTTAAACCGGCGTACGTAAATACGGAGACGCAATCCGTCTCCATCGAGGGATCTACGTACAAATGCTTACCTTAAAAGAAAACGGTAAAAGTATTTTCCATATCTCGGTGGAATAGAACTCCTTTTTCTACGACATATCCTTCTGAAGGATTTATCTCCTTTACTTGCTATCCTGAAGACCTGGAAAATAATTTATGGTCCTCGGATGCTGCCGGGGGCGCACTCGAGTCATTGTTAGGGCCTAGTGGTAGAGAGAGCTAGGAGCGGGTCGACGGCCCAACAATAGACCGTAAAATATGAGTGAGGTGAGAGGCAAGAGGAAGAGAGCAGCTCAGACTGGAAGGATCTTGGACACGTATGTGAGAGCATTGTAAATACGTAGAAAATATGTCACAAAATGCAGATATGTCGAGCGGTCATTACTACTTGATGGGGAAATGGGGCAAGACAGATTACATTTATAAGGAGGGGCAAAAATTTATGTTAATAGGACGATAACTTATTAGAGTAGTTAATGTTTTTTCACAGTAGGACTATGTTTTTGTCTCTAATGAAGTTTAAAGATTAAATACTTGACATACGTCGCAAGGGAAAAGTCTCTTTCGGCGAGCTTGTATCATCAATGGACGGAAAGGAGTACATTCTCGTCAAGGAACATCTCAGTGAGGTGTCTGTTAATTTTTTCTGAGCTTAGAGCATCCTTAAAGCTGTTGGAGCTCCGTAAGAGGGGTCTTGGTGTTACATATATATATATATATTTGGAAAACACTTCACTCTTTGGTTGATACCAGTAATCCCAAGCCATAAAACGCCATACAACTAAGTTTAATCCT
>JAUTYZ010128254.1:0-11273 GCA_032273725.1 Panulirus interruptus
CAGTAGATAGAAGTAGTAGGTAGGAACATTTAGGCAGGATTATTAGGTAGAAACATTAGGTAGAGGCAGTAGGTAAGAGCATTAGATAGAAGTAGTCATGAGGAACATTAAATTGGAGCCTCTGGAAACAATGTGCTAGACTTGCCCTCTGCCAGTGGCCTGTTAAGGGTGAGGCACTAAAGGCTATGAAGCGGCACTGAGAGTTCTTTAGTTATGGAGACTGTTGCCATGGCCACTTCTTTGAGGGAGTTCCAATTGGAACAGGCATCAGAGATATTGATAGATAGATAGAATTTCTCTTGCTTTAGCATTAATATTTTGAATGAAAACATGTTTTTTTTATCTGCTCATGTAAATAATGTTCTGTGCATGCAAATCATATGTAAATAATGTGTATGATATATAAAAATATGTATATTATGTAAAAAATATGTAAATGATATGTATGGGATGCATAAAATGATGGATGAAAATAAAGTGTGTAATGTGATTAGGTGCTTCGCCTGAAAAATACTTTTCTAAGACAATGCAAAGACTAACAGTGAAAGACAACTTTTACTTGTTTTATGTCAGTGAACTTAATGAAAAACCTTATAATATCTATGTATGAAAATGATGATTTTGTCCCCTTAAGATTATTTTCCAAAAGGATCATTAACTCACTTGTAGGCAAAACTGTTGGTGCATTTGTAGAAGGCACTACAGGAGAATGGATCAGGAGCATGGCCCAGTTCCTTACAGTTTGCAAACCATGACGTTGCTGATGAGAAAGATGATGGAGACAAGAGAGATGAAAATACAGTAGGTCGAGTGGTAGAAGTAGAAGTAGATAACCTTGAATTGAATCTAGATGGAGAGGATAAAGCAAATGAATGAGATTTGAAGTTTGAGTGAAAAGAAAGAGTGGATAACTGAGAGTCAAAGAGTGAGGATTCTGTTGTAGAAACTGAATTAAGGTTTTGTTCCTGTTCACGTAACTGCCTGAAGAAAGGCCTGTTAAAGAAAAAAAAAATTAACATGAAAACAGTAAGATTTGTTGATTCATAATTACTAGCCTATATAATTCCAATCCTATATTATGAAATTACTCCTGTAAGACAAATATATGGACGTTGAAGAATGAAAAACCATACTCTACTAAAGCCAGAGTCCTATGACATCTGAGAGAGTTCTTGCATGTGAGGGGTTTAAAACAACAGTTTTACCCCCAGAATGGTGTGCATCTTTGAAACTTCATCTCCTTCAACCATAATAACTTGATATGCATGGGATAAGTGAATGCTTGTCTACAGAGTTAAACAAAAATGCAGTTCCCTACTCTAGCCCATGATGTCACAGCACAGCCGACATCATTGAGCACACTGTGCTGCAACCATTCATTCAGTGACTGCTGGCACCTCCCTCAGGCATGTTACTGTCTAAATCATGAAATGGTTTATTGAAAAGAATGGAGGGAAGAATGGGAAGGGACACTAAATGGATGTTTATAGGGCACTGCCTTTGACTGAGATAGAGAATTTGTTTCTTCATCACTACGAGCAGAGCCCCATGAACTTCAGAAAACATAACCATTTGAAGGAGGAGGAATTTAAAGCAAAAGCTATCAAACATAACCAAAAAATTATACCTAATGATGACTTTCCTTCAATTTGAGACCCTTTTCTATTAGCGGCATGTCCAAAGTCACACAAAGGAGGTCAATCAGATCAAAACATAGATTTTGTTGCACTAAGGTACTAGTTGTATTCCAAAAATACCTTTTGCTATCCTCAGTGAATATAAGGCCCCATTAAAAGTGTAATGGAAATCCACACCTTCACACAGAATTTGTACTGCAGTTTTCATTAGCATTTCACCTAGGGCCATATGCACTGTTTAAGCAATCTTTATTGAATTAGCAGTTTTGATAATGTTAAGAATCCTGTCCTGTACTATATAACAGTCATTGCATAAAATCCCAAGGGAAGGATACTTGGGGTACCTTTGATAACAGCATTCTAACTTGTTTTCAGACTAATATTATTTTTTCCTTTAAAAGTCTATCAAGACACATTCTAATATGGATTGAGAACTTATCGTACATGGCTATTCAGTATCAAGGAAAAGCGCAAGGAAATGGTAGCTACAGATACTGTGACATACGGACGAGCAGTTATGAATAAAGAATCAAAAACAGAACCAGCAATGGTGAATATGAAAGTTGTGGAACAAAGACATTATGTAAAACAGGTGAGATGGAGAGTAGGATGACATTTGGAAGTTGAAGAGACAATGAAGGAAAAGACGAAATGTGAAATGGTATTAAGGGATGGGAGGAGATGTGAAGAAAGAAAATACAGACTTTTATGAAGTTACATGTCATAAAAGAAACACATGCACGAGTTATGCAGTGATTTGGACAGACTACTATTCATTCTATAAATGTTTCTCTCAAATTATGAACAAAATAGAAATAACCTTCAACCAGAGGTCAACAGACGTACCATGCTAGCCAAGCATAAGGAAGCTCAGTCGTTTGTTCCAACCCACTTCCTTCATTGTGAACAGCACTTGGGTTTCTTCTAGTTGTAGTGATGCTGTTTATGCCTGTAGAATCATTAGCTCTATTATCGGTTGTGCCTTTTCTTCCACCACGATGGCTCCCTTCTTTGGACTCCTTATTCCTCCATGGTTTTGTTGGTGCGTGATCTGTTGGTGGGATATTGGATCCTCCATGCTGAGACACTGAAGTAGTAGTGGGTGAACTGCCATTAAGTGTGGTGGCAATTGCTGTCAGGAGTGGATTGTGTCCCAAACCACAGTAGTTTCCAAAGTCATCAGTGACAGTGTCCCAAACCATAATACCACCCAAGTCTTTGGAAAGAGCATACTGTGCCTGCATCAACATGTAACAGCATAAAAGAAAGGCCTACTGTTTCTTTTCAATGCATGCAAAAAGCAGTGAAACTATCAAAGAAGGTATATTAAACATGTCAGTTGTATGTATTTCATGGACTGAAAAATTTCTATCTCCCTGCATTCCCCTGCATATGGGAAAAGAAAGTATATTAAGTGCTCTGCAGTTTGGATGAATTATCTAAATTCCTACATATAGCCAACAGGTAATATTGTATCACTGCAGAAGTTTTGAGGCAGTTTTGATGCACGAGATTGAATCTTGGTGTTAGGGGATCTGAATGCAAGAGTGGGTGATGTGGCAGTTGATATACTTAAGGGGCATGGGTTTTCCAGAATAAACAAAAATGGGGAAGAACCTGCTGAGTTGTCTGCTGAATGAGGAATGGTGACTTGGGAGTCTTGGTTTAAAAAAAAAAGTGCATACATAAAGTAAGTCTACATGGGTGAATGAGGTTGGGGGTCAATGGGCATTGTTGGACTATGTGCTTATTTACAGGTGTGCAAAGGAGAGGCTGTTGGAAGTGAACATACAGAGAAGGTCAGCAATTAGAATGTCTAATAATTTCTTGATGGAGAAGAGTGTGAAAATTTGTTGTGGTTGTATGAAAACAAGATATGATGTGTATGAAAGATGTGGTGAAAATAAGTGAACTTGGAAAGGAGGTCTGTGAGCAGAGATATCAAGAGAAATTGACTGAACAGTGGCACAAGGTAAGAGTATACGAAACAAGGGGAGCAGGAGGCATTTAGGGAAGCAGTAATTATGCATGTGTGAGATATGTGGTCAAAAGTGGAGTACATGGAAAGGACTGATAACACATGACCTGATGGTCCATAATGAGGTTGTCTGAAAAAAAATGTAGAAAAAGGATAGCAAAGATGAAGATACTTCCCAACAGACCTCTCCCGTCAGCTCAATTATGGCAGGAATGGGGATGGAGGGATGAGGTGAAGGAGGCTTTGGGGTATCATGGCCTCGGCATTCAGTACAATGAAAAGCACACATGGAATAAGGTGAACTAGAAAGATGAGGCATATAGGGACAACAAGCTGTCAATGGGCTGAACTAAGGCATTTGATGTGGTCAAGGTTAACCAATGATTTGTCTGTGGAGCTTTGCTGTAGGTGACAGGTTCTGGTTACAGTACATTCTACAGGACATCTGCAAATGGGAACACTGTTCATTTAGTTCCTAATGCTACCTTGCTAAAAGGGTAGCAACTTCTGGGTTAGAGAAGGAAAAGAACTATAGAAGAACATAAGATATAGCTTTTCTACCCTTTACATATTTCCTCTCTGTTAACATAATTTGCAATTTTTTCACATGGATGCTATGCTTATGATTTTAATTGCAAAGCAGCTAGCTTACTTATGATTATTTACTTATGTTATCTTATTTATGTACAATGCAAAAATGCTTCTTCAACCATTTTTTTGATCAAAAATGAATGCTTAAATTCTTTAAATGCAGATTAAGAAAGGGGAAAATGAGGTTGTGAGATGGATGTGTGATTACTAGGAAGAAGGGAGTTGCTGATTTATTTTTCAAACAATTGTTTGCATACATCAGTGTGTGAGACTACCTATTTGTAAAATACAAGGATAGCTCACTCATGGGGTCCCATTTCTTAAACTTTCTTTAATATTATGCTATTTTCTAAATACATTCATAGCCTTAGAATTTACAATATCCTCTCTCAGCCTGCTCCATGTTTCCACAAGCTTTTGTTACTTCATTCTTACTATCTTGCTTTCCTATCTTAGAATTTTCTTATTCTTCTTTCTTTCATAATTGTTCTCTGATTCCCACATTAATGGGGTAATACCAGGAACAGGTGAAGGAAAGGCCTCATTTGCTCATATCCATTCTCTAGCTGTCATATGTAATACACCGAAACCAAACCCCCCATCCCCTGGCCGCTTCATATGCCCTGGTTCAGTCCACTCTTGGTGTGTCACCCCTTGTATACTACATTGTTCCAATTCACTCTATCCTGTGCATGCCTTTCATCCTCTTGCATGTTTAGGCCCTGAGCACTCAAAATCTTATTCACTCCATCCTTCCATCTCTAATTTGATCTCCCTTTCTCCTCGTCCTCTCCACTACTGACACACATATCCCCTTTGTCAACCTCTCCTCACTCATTCTCTCCATATGTCCACACCATTTCAGCACACCCTCTTCAGCTCTATGAACCATATTCTTCTTATTACCACATCTCTGTCTTACCCTATCATTATTTACTCGATCAACCCTCTTCACACCACATATTGTCTTCAAACATATTATTTCTAACACATTCACCCTCTTCCATACATTCTCAACAACAGCCCATGCCTCACATCCATACAACATCGTTGGGACTACTACACATTCAAGCATACCCATTTCTGCCCTCCTAGACAGTGACCACTTTTTCCACATATTTCACAATGCTCCCAGAACCTTTGACTCTTCACCCAAACTATGACTCACCTCTACTTCCATGGTTCCACTCACTCCAAACACTTAACCTCTTCCAAGGCTTCCCTACCCAAACACACATCCCAGCCATACTGTCTCTTTGCAGTACTAAACCCAACAACCCCACTTTCATTCACACTCGCTCTCAAACTCTCTCCTTTCCTCAAATGTACTACCTATTTCTCTTTTCTTCTCATCTTGATTATATCCACAAACATTCAGAAACCCAAGCCTAAGCCTTCTAAGAGGATGAGCACTACTTGCTGGCACCTTCTTCCGTTTCATCTTTTAGAAATTTAGATATAAGAAGGGGGTTTCCACCCCCCTGCTCCCTCCCCTCTTAGTCGCTTTCTACAAATGTAGGTGTTATGTGGGTTGATTGTTTTCTAGTCCAAATCTGGTGCCAGTTAGAGTTCTGAGGGCATTTAGTATGTGTGTTGCTTTTGTGCTGATGTTTGTGGTATGAGGAGTGTGTCATATGTGTGTGTGTGCCATATGTGATGCCTACAATTGTTGGTGTTTTGTTGAATGGGGCAATTGTCCATTCAAGGTGACTGGAGGGTGCAAGTTAGATTTGTGACTGTCTGAGGTTCAAAGGGTGATTGAAGACTTTTGTAAAAATAAGTAATAGCATAAGTGAATGAAATAGCAAATTGTATACAAACAATACCATATCAGACATGACAGTCATTCTGTATTAGAGTATACTTTCTAAAATCTCAACATTAAGTCTCCTGACCTTTTTCACTACAGCATCAACATCGTCATAGCCTGCCCACTGGTTCCCTTTTGTTATGTAAGGTCCTCCGTCACCAGTCACCTTTGTCCAGCCCTCCTGTAAACATACAATTATGGTTAATGGGTAATGGGAAGATAAGTAACTAACATGAAAATCTAATAATAGAGAAAAAAAGAAGATAGAAAGCTGAAACTTAGCTACATATCTGTGGTATTTGTAAATCTAACAAATATAATCGACATGGATAAGGTACTAATCAAATTAAACAACACTAACTTTTTTGTGTGCTAGACAGCATTCAAAGAATGCCAAATTACCAGTGGCCTTGACATATCGGCCAGCTCTTCCTGGTCCCACTGCAGCTGCCCCAGGGAAGTTTTCAGGCCCTGCCAGAGTCCATGACCGTCCATAGAGAGGAACACCCAAAACCAGCTGTAAAAGTTAGGTTATACCGTTGAAAATAGAAAACTTTTCAGTTCACTGTCACACATTCTAGGGAACAGTGGCCCACATCAATTAATGTGCACTTAGGGAATGGTGGCCCACAACAACTGATGTGCTAGCTTTTCTTACCTATGTTTGAATATCCAGTTGACTGATTGTACCATTGGTTACCTCTAGAGGTCTCTTCCATCACCAAGAACATTAAAGAAAAATTCTACAATCCTTAGTACCCCTGTAATCACCATTACAAGTGCAAGATGTCAATCTGCAAGTCATTCATACATTCATACCCCAAGGAAAATATACAGGATGTTGGATGATCTAACTGAAGAGGAGGAACACTTTGTGAGGAACAGGAAAAGTTTGTGAGGAAAATGAGGAAGGATAACATGGAAATGTGAAGAAATAAATGACTATGACAGTGGCTTTAGTGGGACTATATGAGAAGGAGGGAGACTTGCAGGGGAAGGCGTCTCCACAGACCTTTCACTTGTAGAAGAAATTACATAAGAACTGCACCTAGCTTTTTTTCATGTAATCATGGGAAGATGGAAGACTGGTAACATGACAGGTAAAGAGTTACTATATTTCCAGAGAAAAAAGACTTCTAATATACTTGCCACACATGCCAGACATTCACTGCCTTCATACTTATTTCTAGTGAGAACAGTGCAATATTTCTTCATATCTTCATGTGATTTACCAACAATTCTGTGCCTGTGTATAAAATATGAGTAGAGTGTGAAACTAATTTCAAGCTAAAGAAAGAAACAAATTCTTCAATAACCTCCCACATATGCCAGTCAATTTTTCTCACACTGATCTTTCATTCAAAAGGTATAATATTTCAAAATACAATCATGCTATTTGCCACCAATGCTATGCCGGTATATGAAATGAGCGTACAGTGCAAAAAAAAGCTCTAAATAAAGAAAGATAAGTCACCTCCTTGTCCTGTTCTCTAACTTGTAGCTGTCATACATGTGGGTGACACATCTGAGGCAGTGGACCATTCCAACACAAATGTAATAATAACTTTCTATGTATTTTCAGTTACTTTGAATGCTGATTCATAATTTCACAGAGAAAATTTTTTTCTCACACTGAGATGAAATTTCTGGACTATGCCTGCTATTTAGGGGTTAACTAACAGGTTCAGGCCCTTCAAGCTCTCATGTGCTAACTCCTGCTGAGAATCAGAAATTAAATCACACATATGCCAAAGACAGTCTTTGTTGACTAGTTGGTTACTGACCTTTGAACTCAGACTGTCACGAAGCAGATACCCATAACAACGTTGGAGAATGGCCAAATGATATTGTCCAGTGATATAACTATTCACTCCCACCATTTTCCTATTCATACATCCCATACTGCTCACACAACCTCCCCAATCACTAATAACATTGTCTTGAAAATATATCACTTAAACAACCAGCACTTTCTGTCCTGCGACCTATTCCTTGCTACCCTAAGTCTCCCCAAGTTTTACCAAGTTAGCTTAATTAAACATGGATAACCTAACTGCATTTATACTAAATATGAAAATGTTCAATCAATGTTTTAACAAACAGCAAAAGTTTTTCAAGATTTTTTTTTGAGCACTACTATTGGTTTTTCAACTGAAGAAGTGGAGATGTACTGTTTGTTGAATCTTATGCAAACTTATTAGTAAGTGGGAAATCGACTTTAGGAATAAGAGGATCATGTAATTTCTTAATATTGTGTGTTACTTCCACCTCCCATTTACCTTACTCCCAGCTATATGTTTTGTATATCACCCTCCTGTCCACTTTTAGCAAAGTAAGTGAAATCTCTCCTACTTCCTCATATTTCTTGTAAGCACTACAGCAAAATTACCTTGTGAGCAGGAGTGCCTTTCTTTAGCCAATAGTTGACTGCAAAGTCAGCACACAGTTCAGGATTCTGACCAGGCTCAGGGTAGAGAGGTGAGTGGTGTGCCACCCGATTCTCCCAGGACCCATGAAAGTCATATGCCATGAGAATGACCTGAAGAAGTGAGGAAGAGGCTCAAATAACATAGAGTTTGATGTAAAATTTGGTGATTACGAAGCAAATGAGAAAAAAGTGAAAGTACAGGTCAAATGAGGCTGAAGACAGATCTTAAAGGATGTGAAGTTGCTTTTCAAGTAACATGGTGAGATTCAACAGAGGTGGGGCTAGGGATTGAACAAATTAATGGTATATCTAAATGAGATATATGATGCTCAAGCAAGGTAAGGGTGGCATTTAAAGAATTAAAACTATGGATATTTGCCTGTAAAAAAAGTGTATAAATCTCTCTAACAAAAGTTCTTTGAGTTGCTGTTGCGCAATTCTTACTACAGTACATTATGATTCAGTATGGTGTGTACAAAATATCTGATGTATATCCTGCATGTATAATCTCCTTCAAGTGAGGGAAGGACTTTTGACTATTTACAAACAGGCAAATATCAGGGTATTCAAAATAATGAACAGAAAAGGAAGACAGAAACACACATTGATGATAACTTACTCTAGTGTTGTTTGAAAAATAATTAGTGCGAGTGAGAAATAAAAGACAATGTCTGACCGAAAATCAAGTATATGGAGGAAGTTGTGAAAGGAAAGTTCAAAATAAAAGCACATTTCTTCTTGTAAGACAGGGTAAATATATGTGGCATTATGAAAGAATCCTCTGCAAGGCAACAAGAAAAATTAATCAAAGGATAAAAAGGCATTAACATTTATCCAAGTATAGCATATGTAAACAAAAAGTGAGTGTACATGTGCTGAAACAGAAATGTGCATTAAGGGAGATGATATGGTGTGATACAAAGATGAAAAGTAAATGGAAAACACGAAAACATTTACTATGTAGATGAATTCATAAATGGATAGAATATGTAAATAAAACAAACATTAGTTTATTCATCAAGATGGTGAAGTGAGAATGGATTCAGCATAAGAAGCCACTAAAACGAAAGTCAATATAGAAAGGCAGTGTTCAAATGCCAATGAAGCAAAAACTTCAGCATATGAAGGGGGCTATACTCTCCTGTAGCATGCAAGTAAAGCATTGTCCTTCACTTCCTTGACTCTTAAATCATCAATGGACAAAAATATGCTCTGAACACAAAGCCAGCATGACTAAGTGCATGCAATTTATCTTCCCAGAGAGGTCAGTGCCCTTTCAAAACTTGGTTTAATGAAACATGTTTGTTAAATTTTCCAGCCTGGAAGGCATGGTTATAAAAAATCAGTACTGGGATATTGTAATTCAAAGCTAATTCTCTAATAGATAAATATTTTGAATTGCTTAAAGATTATAACTAACTTATAAAAAGCTGGTAAAATTTTCATAACATACAAAGTAACACATTTACTGCAAGACCTCCAATGAGTACTTGTAAGTTACATGTAATCAGTTACATGATTCACAGTTTGGTCTCCTTAGTTTGATATAAAGGATATTTTCTATCTTGCAAAAATAACTTTGATCACATGCAAAAAAAAATAAAAAATATTCAAAAACATATAAGTGCATTTGTGTGAAGGATATCTTTCACATATCTCTATAATAACGTGTAAAGAATGGCCCTTGACCTTTAGCACTTCATTACCATACAGAGAAAAAGGTCAAAGTACCTGTACTCTTTCGCTAAATCTTTACCTCTAACTATACAAAGGAGATGTAGGTGGTAGTAAGGTTTTCTCACCAGGTCAAGCAGCTCAGAAACCTTAGGTATGTCATAACCACGGTCAATGTTTCGTCGGCCAGCACTCACAGCAGATGTTAGCAGTAAACCATGGGGTCTGAAGGCTGATTTGAGGTCTACCAGCCATGCTGTGAATCCTGTGCATGGAACAGAGGAAACAGTAATAAAATTTTGCAAACTATCTCTGTGTAACTTTAAACATAATACAGCGTAATACTTTATACACTTGCTTCTCTCACCTTGTTTGTCAGCTGAAATTCCTTCATACGCTGGGTATTCCCAGTCGAGGTCAAGGCCATCAAAGCCATACTCGAGGAGCAGTTTAATTACTTCATCCACAAATTTCCGCCGTAGTCCTGCATCTGCTACCAGCCGCGAGTATTTGTTACTGCGAGAGTCATTCCACCCACCTAGACCTAGCAGCACCTGGTGACCAACAACAGATGAATATGAGGCAACTGTACCTAAGTGGGAATCAGTCACATATCATGAATATGTACAAATGCACAGAACTGCAAAAAGAATTAAGCTACGAACAGCATCAAGAGCAGCAACTGATGTCATTCTTTTGTTTATACAACCCCAAGACCACTTTTATGGGGCCCCTGTAGCTTCCAGGCTGTGCTTTGGTGTGGAGAAGGAAAAATGGTGGACTCCTTTGGAGTGAGAAGCTTCTTAATGAGATCGCACTGCTTCTCTACTTTTGACAGTGGTACAACCTAACTGAAGGTCACGTTTCTCTCACAGAATGACCAAATGCGGGCAGAGTACAGTAATGGCCAAAAATTAATTGAAGAGTACATGATTGATTTGAAAATAATATGCAGATACTATTCAACAGATAAAAGTATAACATCTCTAACAAATGATTATGAACAGAAGCTACAAGATATGAATAATAACTAAGAACAACAGAAACAGCCAGATGTAAACGTTAAGAACCAAGAAAAATCCAAAGCAGGACTATATTGAGATAAGAATTAACTGAGGACAGTTTATACCAAGAAAGAACTATGAACAACATTAC
>JAUTYZ010128474.1:0-10898 GCA_032273725.1 Panulirus interruptus
ACACTTGAACAAATAGAACCTAATGTCTGATTTAGAATACCAAACGGTGTGAGAGTGAAGGGAGTGAAGCGACACCTCTCACTCGCACACCTGGGACGATTCTCATGACTCTTACACTGATCCAACACGGTAAAAAAAAAAAAAATAGTTGTACAAATAGACCAATAGCATTTTTTTTATCTGTTCCGCTAGTATGAATCTTTTCAAAATTCTAAGTTATTCACGTAGTATTTTGCAGCCCGTATATGTCATCACTAAAACCAGGGAATCTGAGGGCTTCCTTCAATCATTCTATAATTTAAAAATATCATTGACTATAAATTTATAGGTCTAACTACTAGAAATAAATATTCAAAGTTAATACTACAAATACCGTAAATATGAGACAACGTACCAAACGGGTATTTAGTATTTACAAAGCGTGTTCTAACTGACAGCTAAAGGGATCATCTGGAGTCACATCAACCAATGAGAATCCAGTTTGTAAACAAATCAGGTTCCCATTGGATTTTTCCTTTGAGGGAGTGATTAATCGAAGATGGGTATTGCTATCATAAGACACTGATTTATTTCTTATTTGAAAGCGGTAACCTCATATTTCATGTATTTTTACTTCAGATAAATATTGGGTGAAATCGTAGGTATGCTTATGTTATTAGGTATTCTGTGATGTCTACACTGTTGCACAAATGCCATAAAAAAAAATGTCGTCGACTGACAGTACAAATGACAACATTAATACAGTCTTGATCAACAGGCACGACACAGGAAACTGAGAATGTTGAAAAAATCTTACATCAGAACTGATATCAGTGTACTCTCTCGTCGCTACACAGACCAACAGTATCTGACCACTTCATGCAGGTAACAGCTGATATCTCAACAGCCATTACATCAATTCTGACCATGCCATAAGACAATCAGAGGTATATTTACAGCGTCTAAATTTCAAGAGGATTTACCTACAGGTTCACATCCAAGCGGCTGGCCTGGTGTTGGTCCTACACCAAAATCTGGGAATACAATGGAGCCTTACGCCTGGCGCAGGTCAAGTCTGGTCGATTGTTTCCAAGTTATTTATCAGGAAAGAGTAGTATAACTGCTGGGTAAATATGTACAAATAGACTATAAAGAGCTACATACAGGTATCAATATTGCCTTACAAATTTATGAAATATTCAAGTTAATCATGTGAGGGGAAATAATGACTTGTCTGCCTGGCGAGGTGCACAACGTGGCTGGCACTACTGTACAGCATTCATGTTTAAAAGTCGGATTTCCGCGGGACATTTTCTCATTCGAAATGATTATCCCACTTTCTCTAGGAGCTTTGGGGACATGAAAATGTCCAACTGTTGGATAAAATGAGCATGATTGTCCGCCCTTTTTCAAAATTACTACCAGTATGCTACAGGACTGCATAAAATTTTCGCCCGCCGTAATGCATTACGTGCGTAAGTAGCAAAGGCCCAATGTGATTTTGAGCCATATATAATGTCTTTGTTGATTATGTTCCGTCAGGAGAGTAATATCTAGCCGATCGAAGGACTATCATCTATAATGCTCTTCATTTTCTACATTAACGTGCAATTACGGAACTTCATAACCATGTTCTTATGGAGGATGGATTATGAAATTAGTTTGTTAAATAATGACTCATTAGAAAGACAGTGACCCACTGACCAGAAAATTATAGTCTTAATTTTATCAATGCAGTCCCTCCTTGTGGCAACTCTAGACTGGTTGGTCCAGAAGCCTTGTACAGTTGTGGGTACCGCCCGACCGAAATAATTCTCACCCATATCACTCTGTCCACATTATCACACCTGATCAGTCTATAAGTATAACCATGCAAATCAAGCAGCTTAAACACCAGAAATTTTAGAAACATTGTTTTCGTTGGACTGCTTCCTCGAGCGTCATTTATGAAAGCCATAATGCGACACACAGCCAGTGTTTCCCCCTTTTTTCACCATAGTACAGCGTAGAATAGATTTGTTGCATACAGACTCCATTTCTAGTTACTTATTCAATGGTGTTACAGACGTGAATATTTTGAGAGGAGGTGGTTATGGCACTGATGGCTGCAAAAACTACATACAAAAAAACTTACCTGGAAAAAATCTAAATTTTTTTCTATGAATATTAAGCCAAGATTAGAAACCTGTTTCAAGTAATTGAAATATCTATGAAGAGCCATTTTATGTAACCGATTGTCATCATGGTGCTGAGGTTTATACGAATAAACAGAATGTGATATGCAGAATTTTTATGAACTTTATTTCTATTTCAGTTCTAGTTTATTTTTACTAGTACTGCCCTTTCTAGAGCAGACAGTGGTAGTGGCCAGTAACCCGTCAAAGCACGCATAGAGTATACATGTTAAGTGCATTCGACCAGTGCAAAAGACAATCCCACAGACGATGTGTTGTTTCCCTAAGGTATTGGGTCATAGCAAAGCATTATGAGATCAGCCCAGATACGTGGACACAAACCACTGCTGGATGTACGTAGACGACGCCACCTTTGGCATCACCATCAACAAAAACTCTTCTGACTTCACTGACTTTCAGCACATCATCAGCAACCTTCAGGAGTGGACTACAGCCAACGACGTCACCATCAACCACGCCAAGACTGTGATGATGCACATCAACCTGGGTGCAGACAACATCCTGCTCCCTGATATCACAGTAAGAGACTAATTTCTTGATGTCACAATAGAGGACGGTTTAAACTGGAAGATTTATGTCATCACTATCAAGAAATGCTCCTCATACCGACTGTACCTTCTCCGCCGACTGAAATCTCTAGGCGTTACTAACTGAGCTCAGGAATGTCTTTACCATCTTCATTCTATTTAAGATTACCTACGCCTCCCTAGCCTGGTCCTTCTCACTAACAGCTACACAGAGTGGCCGGCTGGAAATAGTGCAGAAAAGGAAAAGGGCATGCAGAATCATCCTTGGCCCTTCTTACACCACGTACTAAGAGGCCCGCATCTTCCTAAACCTGTCCATCATCTCCTACCAACACTGGCAGCTCATACGGCAGTTTGGCAATAAACTGTTGACACACCCCCGTCACAGAGACGTCCTCACCCCCGACGCCGCTCCACCACGGACCGCCTTTCGTCGCCACAATCGACTTGCTCCAATCAGAGCTCGTACATACATACGTATAAGAGCAGTCTTATATCTACCTTTGTGTAATTCATAAACAATCCATGAACAAGAGCACAGCTATGCAAGTGAATAGCTCAGTTTCCTGTTAGTTAGGCTATGTGATATGTCAACTACTGTATTATTGTAATTATTCATTACTTAATGTTCAGTCATACTCATAGTATATAAAGCATACTACTGACTCTGTAAACATACCTGTATATCTGCCACCCTGGCTATCTGAATGTACCTTACCCATATGCTTAACCAAAGTGTGGAAATATCCAGCTCACACTATTCTTAAGCTCTTGTATGATTAGTTAACTGTTAACTATCATGGCCTCCCAGTTCTGTAATATCTGTAATACCTCAACTGTGTGTATTCAGCAAAATGACTGCCTAAATAAACAATTATCAATCTATTTATTTATTTATTCATCTATCTATTTACATACACAAAACGACAACTCTGCACTCTCTAGCGCACATCCTCCTAACATTGTTATCACTCGAACAGCCTTTGAGAGATTTATAAGGTGTCCCCCAAAACTTCGTCAGAAAAATAAAGGCATCGGGAAAGCATTGACTTAGATGTTGTATCATTTATTTTCTATACACTACTTTGGGAACTTTTCTCTTAAGTAAGACATTGAAATTTATCACGGTGTTCCGACGTAACATGTTCACATGAAACGAAAGGTAACGCCACTCAACATTAAGATTAAAAAAAATAAGTTATTTTCTGGAGAAAACTAAATAGCTGTCATTTACTGTTGTAGCTGCTGGAGACTGGCATAGCCATTTTTGACCGGCATAGCCATTATTGACTAGCATAGCTGCTGGAGACTGGTAAAGCCATTGTAGACTGGCATAGCTGCTGTTAACTGGTGCAGCCATATTAGACCTATATAGTTCTTGTAGACTGGCATAACTGCTGTTGATTGACATACCTCTTGTTGACCCGTGTAGTCATTTTGAACTTGCATGACCATTGTGAACTGGCATAGCTGCTGCTGACTCGCATAACCACTGTTGAAGATGGAGTGATTTTAGACTTGTATTGCTGTTTTAGTCTGGCATAGCTGCTGTTAGTTGGCACAGCCATTATTGACTGGTGTAGCCATTTTCAACTTGCATAACCATTGTAGACTGGCATAGCTACTGTTGATTGGCAGAGCCTCTGTTGAATGGTGTACCAATTTAGACTTGCATAGCTGTTGTAGACTGGCATAGCTGCTGTTGACTAGTGTAGCCAGAGGACATTGGCATTGCTGTTTTAGACTAGTATAGCCATTGTCGACTCGGTATCAACTAGATACTGGCATAGCCACTGTATACTGACATAGTAATTGGAATCTGGTATTGCCATTGTAGACTGGTGGCTGTTGTAGATTGGCATAGCCACTGGTCCTTTACAGCACCAGAATCCTGTGAAACATTGGGGAAGGGAAAGAGAATGATGCACTCCCTACTAGCCAAAATCAGACTTTGTTGAGATTGGCTGACAGTGGCTTACATATGTACTGTTCCAGGAGGTGGATACCTTAAAGTGCAACCAATTACACTGATGTTGTATAGAGGGTGCAACTCTTTGAATGGTTCTCACAATGAAAGATTTCAGCTTGAACTAATGGAGGGTGCCTACCAGTCTACAGAATTTTTCAGTCTCTTTCTCTTGTTTGTGCATGGACCAGTATTGGTTTGAATGCAAGTTGTATATAATGTAAGGTTATGAAGGAAGAGCTTCCCACCATACACAGTCTTCTGTACAATATATATACTTACTTAGGGTACCTGGATACCACTCAGGTCATAGCAGGCGAGTTTGATGTTAAACAACCCCAGAATATTATATTAAGGAGTTTGCTGCTGGGGAAAACTCCTTCCCAACCACTAGAGTGAACATTTAATATTGGGCTAGCTAGCCACATATATGTTTGAAGTATAGAATTGTTGTATGTGGCATATATGTGGGCGTATTAAAAGACTATGCTAGAGTGGGTTGACGGATGTGATGTGTAAATTGTTACAGTGCCCTTGATGTTCATTAACAGTTTTGCTACTTGAGTTTTCCCATTATAGATATTTGAGCTTTTAAAATCTTGAGCTTCCTCATTATTGTCAACAGTCCTGTGAGCATCAGCACCAATTCACTGAGCACCAGGTCCCTTGCAAGTGCTGGAGCATCAGAGTTCCCAAAGTTTGGAAGGCTGGACTGGAGATGTTAGAGTGTACATTATTTCCAAAGAGAGAAGGGTTTTTGTTTCTGTTGCTCACTGGAATCCTCCGTAAGAAGGAATAGATTTTAATGAGCTCAAAACTCATTTTTTGGTATATATTGTAAGCTTTTTAGCAGTAAAATTGGTTCATATTTACAATGATTTTTGTCTAAAACTATATTTTCTTTAGAATCTAAAATATCTTCAAAGTAGATAAGATGACTGTGTATTTATGCCAACTGCATGACTCTTTGGATCTTAACAGGAAAGACAAAATCTTATCCAGCAGCATGAGAAGAGGAAAAGTCAGGTACAGAAATCACATTCTAAACTTGTCAAGAAATACTCAACCAACAAACCTTTGTAAGTATAAATTATATTCTAGTAGTTTCTGAGCTTTGCTGGTTCTTTTCTTCCCCCTTGATATAGCTAGAATATTTTACTGATGTCTCTTACTTTGTGTTGTTGTATGTTACTGCTTGGCTGATTTAAATTCCTCTTAATGTTTATTGTCAATACTGTATATGCTTACATCATATTCCACTGGTTAAGTAAGAAATTAGGAACAATTAATAACTGAATTGGGTTTGAAAAATTTTACGAGAATTTTCTTCATGTCAAGATTTGGTGTGTTGGCAATGATTACTATCTTAAGTATTCAGTAAATGCCTTCCTTTTCATACCATTAGGATATACAGGTAACTCCTGCTTAATGAAGTAGATGTGTTGTTAAAAAGTTTTCCATTAACCCCTTCATTCTATATGTGCAAAAAGTAGTGACACTTTTCTGTGTGTAAATATGATAATGAAGAGAAAAAATACATCATAAGACGTGTAGAGCAGGCTCACAAATACATGTCATATGAAGCCTGGAGCACTGAAAAAGTTAAGTAATAATCCATCATCATGGAGTCATAGATTAGTAAAGCACATGATCCATCTTTAGCAGCTCAACCAGTGTCACCAGATTAGACTTCACAGCTTGTATTTCAGGCTTCGACAATTTTCAACAACAAATCAGTTTCAGTTCAACTGATTTATATAAATGATTAAACAAAACCTTTCTGTCTCAAAGTATCATAATCAGAGGAGAATAAAGAATTCACAATGAATGTTACAAAGCATAGAAAAGTGAGATTATTAACAGCCAGTAATTTAAAGAGAAATTGATGTTTAAGCTGAGAGAAAACAAGAAAGTTGAACTTGGTGACCCTAGGTGTATGCCTCACAAGACATGTTTATTAATTTTTGGGTGCAAATTATGTGTGTAAAGTATTTAATTACATATATATAGGTCTCACTCAACAAAAATTTGTTCAATAAAATTTTAGTTTAACCCCCTTAACTTCTCCAGATATACTTTTACATGAGGTAAACAACTCCTCTACACATATAGATCTGCAATGAGAGTCATGCCTTGGATGTTAGCAGTTTAGGATAATACATCCCCACAGTCAGTCACTCTCCAAACATGCCAAAGAGAATACATTCATATGAATTCTTTAAAGATGATATTAAGCAGCTTTTGCAAATTTTAAAAGACCTGGCAGAAGGTAATGCTGAATAATGATGATGATGATCTGCTCTTGGATAGTGATGGGAGGGATTTTATGGACACTGACTCCTTCAGCACTGGAAGTGACTAAGATAAGGCAGCAGAAGGTGTTCCTAGTATAAGTGGAGCCTGTGTTGCCAGTAGTCACCCTAGAGCTAAAGCTAGTTCATTTTTTTTCCAACTCTTAAACACTCTCAGAATGACGTTAGTAGCCTAAATGCACTCTTACAGGGTTTATCTTTATTGTGATGTGAATATCTTTAAATATTAAGGGGAAAAAACCTAATATGAATATTTTTCATATCTTTTTCCAAGCAAGTAATACTATTCAAGACAGTACCCAAGATGTAAGAATTTTTACCCTCTATACGAGGGATGGATTCAGGCCTGTAGGTAGCCAGTACTAGGAGGACTTTCCCATTTGTATCAGAGGAACTAGAACCACCATTTTTATCTGCTTAATTAGTGCATAAATGCTGTTTTGTTAAGGATATATTGCAGAAGTGGTTTGGGCATATATCACAATACCTACTGTCTTAAAAAGACAATATGTATGCTGTTTTAATCTGGGGAGGTCCCTTTCAAAGATTTTATATAATGCTTTTGTTGGGTATTCTTAGATTGTGTTATGAGAAAAAAACAAAGTTGAAAGCATAAACTTGTCAGAATGTTAGTTGTTCTTTCAAGGTGTAAGCAGTTCTTTAATGTTAATTGTTATATGTTTTGTTAATGTTATCAGGCTCTGCCTGCAAGTGATAAAACTGTGAATGAGAGGTCATCTTTAATGAAGCTGTACCACTGTTAGTAAACAGAAAAGATTACAGCATCATCAAAGACCTTCTTGCCTCAAAGGAACCCACTTTACCTTGCTCCTCTTTGGAGCACAGCCTTGAAGCTGCAGAAGTCCCACAGGGTTACAGAATGATGATGATAATTAATGATAATAATACTATAAATGCCAATAATAATAATAATAATAATAATAATAATAATAATAATAATGATAATAATAATAATAATATAATAAAAATAATAATAATAATAATAATGATAAGAATAATAATAATAACAATAATAATAATAATAATAATATTATTTTGTTTCAGTTAGATCATAGACTTCTTTTAATATGAAGAATAAATTTTGAAATCAAGAAAAGATTCCCTCTTGTTTTATAGGGCAAGTGAAAGTGTACATTATTACTAATCATATGACCATTCTTCAGTGAACCAACAGGGACTTTCAAAAGAGAAAGCACACAGGAGCTTGGCTCAATTCAAGAAGAACTTGATACACGTGTACAAGAATTAGAGAAGTCATATCAAGCAAGTTATAATGAATTGGAGCAAGCATCCCTAACAGCTGAAAAGAAATTAAAAGAGAAATTCCATGAACTAGTAAGTATATTATTTATTTTGAATTATTTTGTTGATAATTCCTTGTTAGATTTAGTAGAGTTACAAAATTTTCCAATAATATATGTTTGAATTTTAGCAGTATTATAATTCTGTGGGTGTTGGCCTCCTACATTGTAATTCTGGGGATTTAGATACAATGATACTGTTAAGAAACCATCAGAATTATTAAAAGAATACTTGGTGAACATAATGCAGATACATGTCATAAATCTAATTAGTGTGGGATGTCATCCTAGTAATCTTAATTGAATATGAAAGCATTTTACTAGGACAACACTCAAAATTCTTTTTGTTAGGTACTCTGTGATGAGGATGAACTGTAAAACTAGAATGTGTGACTTCAGGGGTCAAGGTGGTTAAACCTTACCTCTTAAGAGTAACCATAATAATTCTCAGACTTACCTGAAACATAACACAACTATTACAGATCTGCAATAGATGTGGTCTTAATCTCTAGCCAGTTATGAAAAAATATCATAAAGTGGCATTTTGCAGTTGCTGCTCTTCATTTGTAAGCTAGAATAATCATCTGTTGTCATTTTGATCTAAAATGCGTCATTCTAAACTGTTATGACAGTTATTTTCATATCATGCTTCCCAGGCATGGTATAATCATCACAAAAGGTGCAAAAAACACAGCAAGCAAATAAACACACTCCTTGAAAAACTGTAAAGGCAATAGAAGACAGTGTCATTAGACTGCAAAACTTAAAATGATGATTACAGGAAAAAAACTTAAAAGAGTTTAATGCACATATATTTACAGCATAAAGTAACATAATATAATACAGTATCATAATATATAGAGGTACTAACATGTTCATGAGTTTCATGGTGTAAGAAACAGTTGCCACTCATGAAAATACAGTGTCACCAAAAGAAATTAATAAAACACTTAAACTCTACAATGGAGTTCTCCAAGGAGGAGGCAGTTCTTTACCCAATCCTCTTCAATCTCCTCCTACACGACCTCCCATTACTTGTAGCAAACCACAGCATGAAAAGGTAGCTGTCTTTTCTTTCTGCCTCATCCACACCGTGGACTACTGGCATTTTATCCATAAACATACAATCTCTCCCTGTCATACATAACACTTGACAACACTTAATTCACACAGCTCATTCTTTGTAACTCTAGATTTTCCTACGGTGAGCATTATACGCTAGCCCTGCCTTTTGGAAAAATGGTAGCAGCAGTTGATAGAAGAAGTAGGTAGGAACTTTTAGGCAGGAGCATTAGGTAGAAATGTTAGGTAGAAGTAGTGGGTAGGAACATTATGCAGGAGCTTTGGGTAGAAGTAGTCCGTAGTCAGTAGGAACACTAGGTAGGAGCCTCTGCAAACACCGCGCTAGAGTTGCCCTCTGCCAGTGGCCTGTTAGGGGTGAGGCACTAAAGGCTAGGAAGCAGCACGAGTTCACTCTTATGGAGACTCTATTGCCATGGACATCCCCTTGAGGGAGTTTCAGTTGGAAACAGGCATCAAGGATATAGACAGATATATAGATATATAGATAAATAGATATTCATGAGAAAAGAGTGAGGTGGGGTTATTTGAAGTGCACTGGTAAACCATGATGGAACAAAATGAAATATACCATCTGCAAAGTGGGGTTGAAACTTGATATAAGTGAAGTATAACTAGCTATGATCAAAATTAAAATGATTAACAAAGCTACTGAACAGAAACAAAAGTTCTGGACTTATATTTGGAGGTATATGCAGATGCATGATCAGATTTAATCTACAAACCTTAGCTAAAGATCGTTATATTAATAGTCTCTTTAGTCCTATCAAAATATAAGATGACTTGGCATAAGTAATGACAGGAA
This sequence comes from Panulirus interruptus, assembly GCA_032273725.1. Taxonomy (NCBI): domain Eukaryota; kingdom Metazoa; phylum Arthropoda; class Malacostraca; order Decapoda; family Palinuridae; genus Panulirus; species Panulirus interruptus. Next base: position 10,187 of record JAUTYZ010128474.1, read on the forward strand.
ATTTAAGGTAAGGATGAACATATGGTCATATCTAAAGAAAGGTGTTATCAGATCCTGCCTGCCTGAGGTTATACCACAAGTGAAAAGTCACATGTATCTTTATTAGCTGATGAAATAGAGTACAGTCTCATTAAAGAACTTTCAGCTTCAAAGAAATCTATCCTGTCCCTGCTACTGGATGTAGTGTAGTCTTAGGACTGCAGGAGATCCTGAAAGAAGGGAGTTCTGGAGTTATATAATAAATTATATTAATAACTAATTCTTTTCAGGATATATGTGTCAGAGGTGGAGGGAACAAGGAGAAGCAGGAGACCAAATTGGAGGTGGAAGGATGGAGTGAACAAGATTTTGAGCGATTGGGGCCTGAACATGCAGGAGGGTGAAAGGCGTGCACGGAATAGAGTGAAATGAAACGATGTGGTATACTGGGATCGACGTGCTGTCAATGGACTGAACCAGGGAATGTGAAACGTCTGGGGTAAACCATGGAAAGGTCTGTGGGGCCTTGATGTGGATAGGTAGCTCTGGTTTCAGTGCATTACACATTGACAGCTAGAGACTGAGTGTGGGCGAGTGTGGCCTTTTTTCGTGTGTTTCCTGGCGCTACCTCGCTGACGCAGGGGGTGGCGATGCTGTTTCCTGTGGGGCGGTTGGCGCCAGGAATGGATGGAGGCGAGCAAGTATGAAAATGTACAGGTGTATATGCGTATAA
>JAUTYZ010128584.1:0-11271 GCA_032273725.1 Panulirus interruptus
TGTATGTATATATGTATATGTTGGTATGTATATGTATGTATTGTGCATATATGTGCATGTATGTATATATATGTGTACATGAGTGGATGGGTCTTTCTTCGTCTGTTTCCTGGCGCTACCTCGCCGACGCGGGAAACAGCGATCAAGTATAATAAATAAATAAATAAATATATATATAACATTTTTAACAAATTTTAATGTAAACGACGGAGTGATTGCGAGTAAATAAAAACAGTATTTTATGTTGAATAATTTTCTGTTTGCCTCTGCAAAAACGTCAGCAGTCAGCACTCCAGGTTAACAGGCAGCTCTCCAGGTCGGCAGCCAGTATCCCAGGTCAGCAAGTCTGCATACCAGGTCAGCAATCAGTACTCCAGGTCAGTAGCATAGAAAATCAACAATAAATGCTTTGCCTGTGGTTGCAATACAGCGGCTACGTCTACGTTACAGTGATAGGGCTATATTACAGCGGCTAGGACTACACTACAGCAGCTATGGCGACACTAAAGTGGTTGGGGCTACACTACAACGGCTAGGACTATACAGCTTTGGAGATTGACAAACTACAGAGATTACAGTGCCAATTACGGCGGTCTGGTCGTTGTTACAGTGGCTTAAGCTCCGTTACAACGTTCTGGTCCTATTACAACGGTTTGTGCCCAATGAAATCGGTCTGTCCCTAATTTCAATGGTCTCCTTCCGATTAGAGCATCTATGGTTGCGTTACAACGGCTAAAGCAACAGTTTAGAAACCAAATCCATTACAGGAGTTATTAACCTACAGAAACCAGCAGCCAAAGCAAGAAAGCATCGGTCTCAGATCCATTGCGGGAGCTAGAGAACTAGAGAGACCAGCGGCCATAATATGGATACAACGGTTCTGGACCCATTCCAGGGGCTGGAAACCTACAGAAACCATCGGCTAAGGCAAGGTTGCAACAGCTACGGACACATCAACGAGAGAGAACTTATAGAAACCTACATATAGAAGGGTGTTCCATGGAACACTTGTGTCGCCTGCGGTGTAAAATGGTTACTGCGAGTGAAATTAGGGCTGAAAATATTGTTTGGAATATATCAAAAACATTTGTATCAGGTCCCATAGCCAAAGGTGGAATTTTCTTCCTGTCACAAGCCAGGTAAAGTTCTAGGTTAAACCTTTCTTTAAATGGCATAAAAATCTGACTAGTGTTATGAGTTTTATGCCATTCATTTCCTTAGGTCCTGGAAAACAACTATATAAAAATTCCGGAGCCAACGGCTGAATTCTATTCTTAATGTTTCGAGACAAGTTATAGTCCAGGTTAATCCACCCATATAAGTCTTATAACTCGATCAAATTCCAAACTAGAGTTACGATTTTTATACCATTCACCTTCTAAGACCCAAATAAACGAGTGAGTAAAGTTTCACGAGGAAGTGACACACAGTGGTCAAGTTATGACCAAGGTTATGTTGAAGGTTAAACAGTTACTGCGGACGACTTGACGGGACTACGAGAGGACAAAGCGATCCCCCAAGTTTCTGCCTTGCTACGCAGGCGACACAAAAACCAGAGCCGCTGCTACGATCAAGGTCGCGTTGCTATCTGCAGTTCACTCATCATGTGCCTTCTTATATAATAATTCCTGCCATACATCACAAGATGCGTAAGTATTTTGTCCATTAAAAGATGATTTGTCCTCAGTACTCGACTTGAGGAGCATTCTTATAACTTTACCCCTAGATATTTGGAAAGTTTTCTAACTTTAGATATTTGGGAAGTATCTTATATTTGTTCCAGATACTTGGAAGTATCTAAACTTTGCTCCAGATACTTGGGAAGTATCCTAGTTTTGTTACAGATACTAGGGAAGTATCCTAGCTTTCTTCCAGGTATTTGAGAAGTATCCTAACTTTGTCCAAATACTTAGGAAGCATCCTAACTTTGCCTCAGGTAATTGAGAAGTATTCTGACTTTGTTCCAGGTACTTAGAAAGTTTCCTAACTTTACTTCTGATACTTCTGAAGTATCCCAGTATTGCCTACTATAAGTAGCTCCTCCTGCTGTGACCTGTTACATAATTCAATCATTGTGGCCCAGCTCATGGGCCTTTTGTGCGCAACATTGTATATCCCCCTCTGCACCATCGTCAACAGCATGGGGAAGCGTGGAATAAATTTCCAGCTTTTTGATTCTTAGAAAAAAAAAATCAAACGTGGACCCCATTTCGACAACTAGACGTTAGTGTAGCGACCAGAACCCTGTTGCAGAGTCCAGAACCTATCTGCGGCGTTAAGGACCTAGCTGAAGTGGTCATGGTCTCGTTGCGGCGTTCAGGACCTAATTGAAGCGTTCAGGGACTCGTTACGGCATTCAGGACCTGGTTGAAAAGTTCAGAGTTTTGTTTCGGCGTTTAGGACCTCGTTAGAGCGTTCAGGACTTGGTTGCAACGTTCAGTATCCCATTGAAACGGTCAGAACACCGTTACAGCGTTCAGAATTGCACTGAAGAGTTCAGAACCCCGTTGTAGGATTCACGACTCCGCTGCAGCGTTCAGGACCGCATCAGAGCAACCAGAGTTCAAAAACGGAGCAGTCAGGGTCTTCCTACAGCTTGTAGATCTACTCTACAGTGGTGGGAACTCATTCCAGCTTCAAGTTCTTCATCAGAAAGGCCACCGTCAGAGCGCTCACTACAGATTATGTTCCAATACAGGAGGGGTTTACGTCAGCAGGAAGAGTCTCACTACAGAGAGGCTTACGTCAGCGACAGAGCCACCCTAAAGCGGCCCTGATGGTTCTACAGCGGCAAGAATCTATAGCGGCCAGAGATGTAAAGGCCTCAGAAAGCGGCCAGAACCTTACTACAACGGCTAAACAAACACTACAGAGGTTAGAACCTTCCTATAACGGCTAAACAAACACTATATAGCGGCCAAAACTTTACTATACCGGCTAAGCAAACATTACCGCGTCTAATACTTTACTATAACGATAACAAAAACTATAGCGCCCGTGAACTTACTATACCGGTTTAACAAACACTATGGCGCCCAAGATCTATTAACTATAACACCTTAAGCAAACACTACAACGACCAGGGTCTTCCTATAACTGGCAGACACACACTACAGCGGCCTGGACTCCATAATAGTGGTAACGACCCCAGGAGAGCGGTCACACATCCTGTAAAGCAACCAGATTCCAAATACTGTGACCAGGGCCGTGCTGTAGCGGTCACAGACCCACTACGGGGGTAGGAGCCCCGTACGGCGGTCAGAGCCACTCCTCAGCGGTCAAAGTCCTCCTCCTACAGCGGTCAGAGCCCCGCTGAAGCGGCCCAGGCTCCAATACGGCAGTCGAAGCACCGCTTTGGCGGTCAGAGCCCCAATATGGCGGTCAGAATCCCACCACGGCGGTCAGAACCTCATTACAGCGGTTAGAGCACCACCACGGCAGTCAGAGCCCCACTACAGCGGTCAGAGCCCCGCAAAGGCGGTTAGACTCCCACTACAGCGGCCAAGACCCATCTACATCAGACCAAACCCATCTACAGCGGTTAAGGCACCACTACAACGGTCAGAGCCCTATTATAGCAGTCACAGCCCCATCATAGCGGTCAGGACTCCGCTATAGCAATCAGGGCCAAATTATAGCGGTCAGGATCCCATTACAGCGATCAAGGCACCACTGCAGAAAGCAGTCTATGCCCCAATAATGCTGTCAGGACCTGAATACGGTAGCCAGGGCCCCATTACATCTGTCGGGGCCACACTACAGCGATCAGGGCTCCCCTTCAGCAATCAGGGCCCCACTACAGCGGCCATTGCAGCGGTCACTACAGCGATTTGGGTCTCATTTCAAAGTTTGAGGCCCACCACAACAACGGTTATGGCCCTAATAAAGCGGTCAGGGCGCCACTGTATAGGTTAGGGCCAACCACAGTGGTCAGGGCCCTGTTACAACGGTGAGAGTGCCATTACAATGGTTAGGGCCCCAATACAGAGATAATGGCCTCACTATAGCGGTCAGGGCCACCCTACAACGGTTAGAGGTCTACTACGAAGATCAAGGCCCCATCACGTCGGTCAGGGACACACTACAGTGGTTAGGGCTCTACTGCGACGATCAGAGGGCCCTATCACGGCGGTCAGGGCCCCACTACAGCAGTCAGGGCGCCACTACAGCGGTCAGGGCGGACCAGGGCGGCGGGGAGGCAGACCTGTACAAGCCGGGTTGGGGTCTGGCTGCCTGGGCCGGACGAAGCAATACGAGTGAACGAAATTCTTGATGAAAATGTTGGCTGCGGTAGCGACGTCGCGCTGGGCGAGGAGGAGGAGGAGCAGCAGCAGCAGCCTCCTCTCTCGTCCTCCAGAACAGCATGCTGTTCCTTCCGGCAGCAGAGAGATAGAGGAAAAAAACAACACCAGCGGCAGAAGCTGTACACGTGCAGCAACAGCAGCGCTGCGAAGTTACGCAGGTAGGGCATGAGACCGTCGTGCGCACGGGGAAGATTCCCTGCAGGAGCCGGTCTCCGTGATGTGTTCCTCTGGTGATGCACTAAAATGTCTGCAGCCTGACCTTGGACGGATAGCTCGGTGGCTGCCACCCTCTACGACGATTATCAATACCCGCGCCATAGTCTAGCGGCCGGACGTGTGCTGCTGCTGCTGCTGCTGCTGTTCTCCTCTGCCCTTGCCTGCTCTGCTCTGCCCTACCCTGCCCTGGCCTGGCCTGGCCTGCCCGCGTCAGCCGATCCAGGTTACTTCCCTTAACACACACATGGAAGGGGGAGGGGTAGTAGTAGTGCAGAACTCGTCCCCCTTACATGGGGTGGTGAAGAGTGGCCTGTATATGGTATTGTCTGGCGTGCATGTGAAGATTACAAAGGTCTGTGTATGGGCTGTGGGAGGAACAGTCTCGTGGATCATTATCTCACCACGGTGTTCTCATGCTTGCTAGTCTGCCTGTAATGTTACTCACTGATTCATGTTACTGACACCACAGGAGCCTCCCCCCTCCCCCCAACCTCCCCTCCCCGCTCGCCCTTACTTTCAGGGTTCTGTGATGTGTGAGTGGTGGTGGTGGTGGATGTGTGGGACTGGGTAGTGGTGGCGGAAGGTGGATCTGTATGTGGTGGTAGTGTCTGTGGGTGGTGCCTGTGGCCGGATGTGATGATGCTGCGTAATGGTGGTGGGTGTGGTGGTGGAGGACGGTCGTAGTGGTGGTGGTGATGGTGGCGGTGGTGGACGATGGTCGTAGTGGTGGTGTGTGTGGTGGAGGACGGTCGTAATGGTGGTGTGTGCGGTGGTAAGAGCAATAACAATGGTTGTCGTGCAGGTGGCGGTAGTGGTGTAGGTGGAAATGATAGTGGTGATGCTGGTAGCTGTGGTAGTGGTTGCAGAAGTGTTCTCTGGTAGTGGAAACTGCTACATCTGGTAGTTCTGGCGCAGCTCGAGCCAGTTTAACAGCAGAACGCAACTGGGATATACAGCTTCCGTACGGCACGCAGAACTCACACGATAATCATAACAAAACGCTGGGAAAAATATATAAATATGTGTGTAAAAGTTGGTCTGTGCGGTGATTACGCCGGGTACCAGAATGCTCTTTAAGTTCTAAACTTAGACACAGGCAGTGACGCAAAGACCTGTGTCATAAGTTCGGTACAGCAGTCTTAGCTAAGACCACCTGTTGCCCTCCCCAGGTCACTCCATCCATGTGTTGTTCCCACTGTACGCTCTGTCCTTGCCTCCACCCAACCCCTTGTTATGTGCCCTTCACCCACCCTATCGCAGCCTACCCTATCACCCTCCTATGTTGATGTACGCCCTATGCTTGCCTCCCCGTGCCCTTCACTCACCCTATCACCCTCCTATGTTGATGTGCGCTCTCTGCTTGCCTCCCCCGACCCCTCGCTACTTTCCCTTTACTCACACTATTATAGAAACGCTTCTTTTATTCAGATATTTCGATAAAGGAAAATCCTTTTATAAGATAAATACTCTGTTAATGACCACAACGCCAGCCAAGTAGACCAATTGTTCTGCCCAGATGCAGGACAGAGCGTAACAAAAAACCAACCAACCCACGTGTAACTATTTGCTCTAAAAGTTGACTGTAATAACTCATTATACTCTAATACTTTAATGACTATTACATATCCAGATTCTAATAACAAAATCCTCTTTCGGGGTAATCAAATCATGTAAGCTGTCTTACAACTGTAATCTTAAGGTATAAATCTATGACATGAAAACATTTATCATTATTGCAATTACATTCATAATGATAGTATATAATCATAATCACTATTACTGTAATCATTTCACAATTAGTATCATTATTGGTGGTAGCGGTTGTGATGACGTATTCGGTAGCAGGCGTCTTAGAGAAATACAATGTTTGCTAATGTATATCTGTACTGGCCAAGGTAAGAATACTGAGTGAGGTGTATTCATAGTGTCAGATTCGTGGAGACGACAGGTTTAGTAATGGTGTGGTGACGGTGGCAGGAGTGATGGTGGTGGCATTTGTGATGACAGTGGGTGTGGTGGTGGTGGGTGTGTTGGTGGTAGTGGTGAGATAGGAGGGGGGGCATAGTGATGGTGAAGTTCTGTGGTGATGAGAAAGCTGAGACTGATCTTGGGGTTTGGAAGTCCAACCTTTCCGTCAACACCGAATCTTGCTTCAGCATGAGGTCTCTGGTTTCACCAGCGGGTTTCTTGCATCAACAATAGACATTCTACTTAGATATCGAATCCTTTGCTTTATCACAAACACCCCTTGCCTGAGCAGCGGATCCCTTGTTTGAGCACCAAATTTCTTGCTTCATCAACAGCGAACCTCAAGTTCCAGTACTTAAAATCTTACTTTAAAATCGGACCTTTTGTTTCAAAAGCAAATTTCCTGTTTCAGCACTCTGAATCACTTGTTGCATCGTCGAATTTGTCGAAACCAAATCTGTCATTATCATTCCTTTACCTTTTACATCCTACCATCGGCAGCAAGTCTACCCCAAAGTAATAGGGCACCTATGGTCTTAGCTATAGCCAGCAGAGCTTGGGTTGGGGACCTGCAAAATTTATGTCCAAAGATGATGCCTTGTCGCTAGATGAATTTGATCCACCCCATGGAATGGGAGGGAAGTAAAATAGACGATAAAAGAGACAGATAGATAATCAAATAAAGATAGACAGATGGGTATATAGGTAGTTCCTTTGTCACCATAACCTAACGAAAACAATTATCTAGGTGCGTCATATGCCTAAGGCGCTCCCAAACTCGTCAAGCAGCAGCTGCAGGAGCAATACCTAATGGCTCTGATGAAAAATGAGTCAGGGATCCGGATATCGTTTTACCAATTACGCATCGCCGACCCGAGTAATCGGGCCTTTGCAGAGCAGGTGACGCCACGTTTTTGGTATGTAAATACAGAGAGCGACATTCAGATCAAGATATGGACGTCTCTAAAGACCCGAATTACTTTTCTGTTTGTCAATGTCATCGAGTAATATGGGTGAAAATTTTTGCTTAAGGATCACGATAGTTTCCAAAGGAGAGGGGAAAACTTTTTTAGGTTGAATCGAGAAAGACGAGCATGCACAGGAGCATACTAAGAAGCACTCGCTACTGTGTATAGTCTTCAGGATTTTTGTCTTGGTAAGACACAGCCTCACAGTCTCTCGCTAAAAGACGCATTTCAACGACTGGAAGAGAAGCTGCATTTTCAATATGGTAAAAGCTGTTGGCTTTCAACGTATAGCAATCCGAAGCATTTCGTCAGTCAGGCATCAAGAATCTCACTCCAATCAGACTTTTCAACGCTTCATATTCTTCAAATTCTTATTAGATATTAGCTCGACGCTACTAACCTAGTGACATCAGTTCGACACTGCTAAACCAGTAACATCAATTCGACACTGCTAAACCAGTAACATCAATTTGACACTGCTAAACCAGTAACATCAATTTGACACTGCTGAACCCGTAACAGCAACTCGACACTATTGAATCCGAAACATCAGCTCGACACTGCTGAACTGGTCAAAAGGGTTTCTTTGTGCTCCCAAATTGATAAGTTTCCGGATGTGTTCCAAGCATTTAGGCAAAAGCAATGATAGGTGTCGCTGACAGTCTGAATTGGTTCTATAACAGGCTGACACTCAACCACATCCTTAACGAAAAAAAGAGACGGAAAAGCCTTGTCACTTTTCCAAGTAGTAATGTTGTAACTGAAGACGTAGATGTCAAGGTATGAATATCAGATATCTCGCTGGGGTTTCCAGGCGGTATTAAGAATGACAAGAAATGTTCGTGGCAGGGATGGATATTAAGAAAGGAGAGTGATAACACCTTCCTTGGCCTGTTGCAGGTACTCATCTCTCTGAAGTGTATTCGATAAGGATCCATGATCATGGAGACGATATAGACGGGATTGCTTTCATATAGACTTGTAATACCTTGCAATACGTAGACCTTCCTAACCTCTCGTTTCTCCTGTACACCGCTGGGCGCGACACACATACAATGGTGGTTTCTTTTAAGGCCAACAGTGCACCAGCGCCAGAGGGGAAATTAGCGCTGGTATATACCAGTCAATGGAGACGCACTTTCACTGGCAGGAATGTCGGACCAAGCGCTCATTTTCTTTTTTTACCTGAAGGCTCGCTTCATTATCTTAAACCACATTTTTGTTGACAAGAATAATTCAATTTGTAGGCATCTGGTTTCTTTTGCTTCATTTAAATCATTGTAAATGCGGCCGTCTTGCCCTGATACGACTCATAATTTCGTATATATAAGAAATAACAGGGCGCTAGCAAAACTCTAATTCAATTCGAATAACGAGAAGTGTTTGGCATAATATCCTGACGGCTGCTCTGGGCTGCTCAGTTCACCACCTGCAGTTCCGAGGCAAACTAGCTCGTTAATGGCTGTCCTTGGTGGTATTTCCCATCCCCGCCAGCTGTGCTTGGTATTTCCCATACCCGCCGGCCGTGCTTGGATATTCCCACCTCCCTAATGGATGACCTTGGACATTCTCCCCTCCCTAATGGATGACCTTGGATATTCCGCTTCCCTATTGTCTATATTTGGATTCCCACTTCCTGCCAGTTACCCAGGATGTCTACCTTGAAGTTGCCCGTTCCAGGCGGGTCCCGGGGGGTACACCTCCCCTTCAGATAACCCATGGGTTATCTGACAGTCTTCCCTTTGGTAGACATCCCTCCGATGGGAGTCTTGTAAGGGATAACCCCAGCCTACGTGACCCCTGGGGTCATCCTCTCCCCAGTCTCCCAACGGGAACGGGACCAATTCTCAGGGGAGGAACGCGACCTTCAGGTCAAGTCTCTATCTGAATTCAGTTTCAGATTCGTAGGAAGTCGGCCCGATATTTTTTTTATCAGTAACAGACTATTCTAATGTGACGAATGGTGGAAACATGAAAATTAGCTTGGTTACTTTGACACTAGGTTTTAAGAATAAAAGAAATCCATCCACTGTCCGATATAAGGGCCTCGGGAAGGCTAGAGTCTGGTATACAAATCTTCCTGTGAACACGACCACTCACTCTAAACCAAAACAAACAACAAAAGCTCACACATATTCCTTTGAAATTCCTGGTAGAGCCACAGACGGCCTGTGATCTCATGCTGTGTGATAAGGGTCTTGTCGAGGCGGTGATAAGGGGCAAGTTTGTGTGTGTGTGTGGACGGGTTATGTCACCTGCAGGTGTTGTGTAATCACGTAGTTGGCCATCATGAGGGACGGATGAGCATCCCTGTCGCCATCCCTGGCCCCCGCTCTTATCAGATTGGCTCGTTCAGCAGATTTATGGTTATCGCTTTAAGTCTGAACCTTATCTGTGATTGTTAGTTGTCTTTTGATGTGAGAATACAGTTGCTGTTAGACCCGTAGGCTTTACAGAGAGCTATTCATAATATGGAAACCAAATAGGAAAATTTAGATTAATGGATATATGATCGGAAGCAACAATGGTTACTTCCAGACTTAATCGCCTCATCCACTTAATGGGATTTCTGGTAAGTAATGATTAATTCAAAATTGTAGAGTAATGAGGTAACACTGGTTTTATTCAAGGGAAGTGTGAGTGTTGCCAGTAGGCAGACTGGCCGCCAGGCTCTCACGCTGCACTTTAATTGACCCATATGATATTGGGTCCTGGTGATTGTTTACTTTCCTCGTGCCACTTTATTACTGGATATATCAACTTTAATCCTTTTGGTGTAGTAGTTCTGATATCCACTGTGCATGCTGTGTACGGGAGGTTCTCATATATTTTAATATTGAAATAAACTTATGATAAATAAAAACATAATTTTCCAGATAAAGTTTAAACATCTCAATGTAGTTAAAAGTTGTGTACTTGTGCTGTGTTCTCTTATAATTTATGCTGCTCCACAGCCAGGCATGAGAGGTAGTTTAGAAGTTTTGTTATGCGTACTTAGTGAGATATGGGGTCCTTTTACATGTGTTTTTATCATAAACAATTGGATTACCAAGGTTTTTCATTACTAATATGTGTCATCTTGTTAGAGCGTCACGATTTCACAAATTATTACATGACAAGACATCGTGTACATGCCTCCCTAGCATTACATTAAGCGAACAGTGTATGAAAAGACTCTAGGGTATAGCATCTAGTAGCAATGCATGGGATGCCTTTTTAACGATTGATGACTGTATATTTCACTTGGAGGCAGAGGAAGTTCAATAATTTCCAGTATAAGCTTCATCTTATTCTTATTTTGCATCAGGAGAATATCAAACTCGAAACTTGAATTGCTATAAATATCACTTTGATAATGATAAATAAACACAAAAACATGTAAAGAGTATAAAGACATAAAAAATACTCCTGTTTCACTGCAGTATAGAGCTAAGAAATATAATCAGGTGGAACTAAACAATATATTGTAAGTGGCATTGTCAGCAGGCTTGCTCAGGACATCTCATTGTATTGTAAAAATTCTGTATCTTTATATTTTCTTTCACCTTTCAGAGATTTGTCCATTTCTAATTACTCTAGTGTTCTGTAATTGAAATACTAAAGTGATATAAGGAAAATTAATAGTCTTTGTGATCTCATGTTAGGGAGTTTACAAATGTTAACCTGTGAAACACGATGATACCAACTTAGAGAATAATGGTATGAGTCATACCATTGTGCTCAAGGAGTTGAGCGAATGTTGGATATTTGCTATATTCCATTGCAGTATACTTAAAGTTGTGGAAACTATAAACAGTATCAACCAAAATCATTTG
>JAUTYZ010128916.1:0-14847 GCA_032273725.1 Panulirus interruptus
CGGGTCTGGGTACGTGTTGTGGCTCCGCGTCCCAGCTCCCGCTCAGCATAATACAATCAAAATTTTTACTGTTTTAAACCGTTCTAAATTGTTGGCTATGTTGTTGGCCTTTAGACATGTTGACATCCAGGGTCACCGAGGCCGTCAGCGATAAGTTACAATCGTCAGCTGAAAAAAAAATGGAACACCTTTAGGTGTTCAGAATAACTCTCGGACCACACAGGCCCTCACTGCATGTATGATCGTGGTATATTCTCATGGGTGTTTGGGGTGTGGCAGGAGAGAGTTTACAGGAGAGTGGCCAACAGAAAACTGCAACAGAATGGATAAAGCCATCCATCCATCACAGTACAAAGAAAGCACGACATAAACATATATATTTTGCATATGTTATGTAAAAAGAAAAAGAAATATATAGGAAATAAGACATAAGCGGAACCTCATCTCTGTTATAACTCTGTTTATCTAGCTTTCTGATTAAAAGCCATGGGAGTTTAGAGCTTCTCAACATTTGATTTTAAAGATCTTCTAGCATACACATTGGAGAGATTTGGAACAATAGGTTTATAAAATTTCTGTCTGCGTGTGTGAAGTGTACGTAAAGATAACTGGCTTCATGACTGCTCAACTGTCCCATAGCCATTAAATCCAAGAAAGCAACGTATGATTACTCGCATCAAACGCATGGCAATGCTATGTGAAGAGATGCTATCAGTGTGTGGTAATCAGTCCATGCGAAGGTGGAAATTATCACCACTGTGGTAGTTGCATATCAGATCTGCAACTCGTAGACCTGTGAAACGATGTGCCTTATAACAGAATATGAAGCACAGTGTAAAAAGTAAAAGAGTCGGCGTCTCATAGCTTAAGGTCTAGTGTGGTAATTTCGAAAAACATTTGAAAATTCCATTACGTTAGTTCCGAGGATTTGATGGAACCCATTTGTTTACATATCTCGCATGAACCTGTAGTGGATGTTCTTATGTAATATGACAAGTATAGTGGTACGAGGTACTTGTATAGTGGTAAGGGGTACTCCTAGAGGGAAAATATTATTTACATTGAAATTTTCATTCCACTTCGGAGAGATTGTTAAGGCCTCTTACCGGCCAAATTCTTAGGTGGTTGTAAAGAAATCTCGACAAGTATTGACAGCGGAGGATATGAGAGACCATCCGACCAGAGTATGTATGAATTCTGTTGTTTTTCTCTCTCTTGAAATTTAATAACGATGTGATGTTCCTATAATCATAATAGCATATGACCTTATATTTTTTTCTTCCAAACGGTCTCTTTATAAACGTCTTCTTTGGTAATCTGGTGAAATTCGTAACAGTTCCGGACGCAACACGAACGGTAAAGGTTAGTTAACGTGGTTTAATTCCGTGTCGTGTAAATGGTTCATACGAAGACTAAGGTCCGCTATCTTTCGCTGTTATTATGTTGACTACAGACTCGTGCTGCTGGCCATGATGGAGCCAGTAGGAAGGTAATTTACAGGAAGGACTTTCACGAAGCTGGCGCGCATTTCTTGTTCCAAAGTTCTCTGTGTATTAGATATTTTGTTTTGTTCTGTATACGTTTCCTGGTTTCTTTGACGAATACCTGTTACGTGGTAAACATTTCTAGTCTGTTTGATATATATTGCAATAAGGTCACAATGATACGGGTGATCTGAGTATTTGTCGATAACCACGAGGAAAAACTGAAACGATTAGTCCCGAATGCACTTTCGTGTAAGTTTGTTCCTCCGTTCTATCCTGGTATACTTGTTTCTTGCTCTCTGATGCCTTATGAATGCTGGCTGGCTGTGTCCCTGATTACCATTTGTATGTAATTACCTATTTGCATTGGAGAGTGTTTTACACTCGTGGGACTCCATCTCTTTTAGAAATATTCTGCTATCATACAATCTGTTAAACTTTTTGATGTTGTCTGTATTGTCCACGTCCTCTTTCTGCTTATTCCATTCGCCTATCACTTTTACACCGTAAAACTACTTCTTTACTTATATTTTAACGTTTCTTGCCCAAGCCCATGTTTAGTCCCCTGGTTGCTTTATGTCTGCAATTTTAGAAGACCTCCTTACTCTGTACGTCATCCCTCTGGTTTAAGAGTTTTAAAATTGTGATCAACACCCCCTCCCCCCCCTCACTTTTATCTCTTCCATGGTGGGCAAATTTGTGTGTGTGTGTGTGTGTGTGTGTGTGTGTGTGATTAATCTTGTATGTTACGGGGAGTGTTTACACTCGTGTTACCGTCTCTTGCTTTTGTATATGTGTATTATGTCTTTACTCCTATGTACGTACATGCACCCTGACCTATGCCAGTTACCCATTTGGTCGACCAGTCCCTACGGGAAGATGAACAGGTGGGTGGACTGTGGATCAGCTGCAGCGAACAGGATTCGAACCTATACGGGTTCGATTATAGGCGGCCCGTGTATGCATGATGGTCAGTAACGCTAACCATTAAACCATGGAGGGGGGTGTGTGTGTGTGTGGAAGCAAAGACATGCTACATATGCAAGTTTAAGAGACGGAGCAATATGAAAGTAAAAACTCTCCCCCTGTAACTCGCAAACAGTTATCACAAATAATAACCCCATCATTCACACCTCCTATGGGAGCTTACTTAGCAAGAAACCATGCCATCATAAGGTAATATGGTAATATAACCTACCTACTGTGATTTTTTCTTACTTTTGAATGCTAATCTGCCATTTCATGAAGAATTATTTTATTTTATTTCACTTTTGGCGCACTCAATGATGGTATTTCGAGACCATGCCTGTCATTTAAGGGTTAGATCCCCTATAAGTGCTTTCTTCAGAGACTACCACTCTTTGGAAGCAATTCTGAACTGTAAATACATATAAGTTTGTGAGTGGATATGTAAATATGTAAATAGTAACCATATCGATAGGTTTCATTTGGTTAATTTGTCATAAGGCTCACCTCCCCCTTCTCCCTTCCTCCGCCACTGCCTGGTGATTTACGTGTTAATTTCAGCACTATACCATGGGCATGTACGTTATGTTAGTTTCACTTTTTCCTACAAATCTTCTACCACTTTTAAAATAATTTCTTAAGTAATACTGTAGTAATAACTTAATTACTGAATTTTCATCAAGAGGCTCACTATCTCACTCGTACTTCCACCATCCTACCACTGCTTATGCTGTGTGATCTACGTGTTAACTGCAACAACATACCATGGCCATATAAGGTTTGTTAGCTCACTTCTTTGTACATATCTTGTACATGTATCTCTTTTATTTAATGATGAGAAATCTCTAGCTCCTCTCTTACTCTGCCAACCCACCATTGCCTCTGCTAGGTGATTTACATGTTAACTTCAGTGCTACACCATGGCCAGATAAGTTATGTTTGCTCACAGTAGGAAGAACCTAACCAAAATGGCAAACCAAGAAAAACTGATCCTATTGATAAAAATTATTGGCATGAAGGAAAGTGACTTGTTTTATAGCAAATCTAATCCAAATGCCAATACTGATACCATCAGGATGTAATTTCATCTAAATATTTTGACTATTATAACTGTAAGGAGAGGGTGAAACTGGAATACATCATGGGACTTATGCCATTAGAGAAATTATATGAGATCTTAATGTAGGCTTTAATCTCCACAGCTATATGTCACTATAGGAATTCACTCTTTAGACAGTGATATATTCTGATGGAAAAAAAACCATTTCCTCTTTCTATCATGGAAGACTTAATTGCTGGAGAAGGAATGATACCCAAAATGCCCAAGAGCACATCTTTGAAGCTAGGAGCATGCATTTTATTTGAATTTTTGGTGATGAATTAATTTACATGGTGAGTGACAGCTGCCACAATAAAGTCAAGGTTAACTTCTGACCAGTATTAGGAAATTTTGGAATAGGTCATGCATTCCTTTGTGTTCTGCTCTACCTCATCTAGAACAGATCATCTTCATGAAGAATAGATGCCCCACTGGATTGAAGATCAAGGAATGTTAACCATTTGATGATGAAAAATAAGGATTGTAACAATGAACCCAGTTGAAAATACATCAGACAGTACTGGGAATGGGTGGGAAACAAACAAGTAGTACAAATCAAGATATCTAAAGTTCACATTTAATGAATGGGAAGTATTTAGGAGGGAGCAGCTGGCAGTGTTCTGGTTAAGCTAAATCTAACTTGGGTTTCATGTAATTTGTAAAGGGTTATTGCTGCCCATATGGTGTTGTATCCCACACCACTCAACCCTTCATTTACTTTCTTGTTGTTGTGCTAAAGATGTTCGAAACATGGAGTATCTGTAGCTGTCTTCGTGGTTTTGGGACCTGTTTAGGGGTCGTTTGATTTGAACATGGAATTGTTGTGTTCCGTATTTTGAGATAATAGCTGTATTCCTTTACTTATGCCTTTTTTCTCCAACTTTTTCCTTTTATCTCAATGAACAATGCTCATCAGTCACTACAAAAGTTAGACCTTAGATTAGACTATATATGCGACGCCAGTATGTCATGCAAGTGGTTTGTTCACAATATGCTGTACGCTACGGCCTACCTGAAGACTGGCTTTATTTTATCATGATGAATTCCTTACACTTATAGCGGCATGAATATCTTAACAAGGTCATTAGGTTATAGATAATTCAATTTATCACAGTTTATGTAAGAAGTTTGATACTTTACAACTTCAAAGGATAAAATTTTCAATGTACGTTTTAACTCCTAAATATTCAAGCATACACTTATAAACACTCTGTTTGTATAATATTTTTATGCATGTTTGCCTTATATTGTAGTTCTTGGAAGAATTTGAGATAGCATGCATATCTAAAAAAATTTCTCATATAGAAAAAGTGCTAAGAGTGTAGCAGTCTGATAGGATGTTTATTGTTTATTTAACTGTTAATCCTGGAGTAGTGTGTGGGGCTTGGTTGTGGATGGTAGTCTTTGGTTTTGATGCATTTTATGTGACAGCTAGAAGTTGGATGTGTGCAAATGAGACTATTGTTTGTCTATTCTTGATGCTACCTCGTTAAAGCAGGAAAGGCAGTTAGGTATTGAAAATACAAGTTGGCAAGTTGCGGAGGCATGTGTGAGAGAGAATTCATATTGTATTGTTCTGTGATAGAATATGTATTTGAAATGTAATTGCCACCAGTTGTTTTATAACTAGCTGGCTAGTTTATGGTCTGTCCTTGAAGGCTTTTGAATGTCACTATACCTAAGAAATTTGTAAGTGATTTGGTGTTAAACTAGATGCATAGAATTGTTGAGGTTTTAAGCTCCACAATTCATCTAGTGACCCTTGGTATCACTAGTGCTAGTTGGTTACAGAACTAGTCTCATGTAAGTCCCTGCTTGGATTTACTAATATTTGTTATGCTTTCAGAAATGTACATCCAACCTATAGAAATTCCATATTCAGATGTCAAATCACTTGCTGTAAAAAAAATCTCTTCAGCTGGGCATACAGAATGCCCTTCCCATGAATTAAGGGGTAGTTTGTCTACCCTGTGAATTTCATTTGTTGCATATTGCCATAAACCAGTCCAAAGTTTCACATCACTTATAAACTGTTTACTGCTTTTTTTTCTTTTCTTAAAGAATGTAATGCTGTACATTGATTTTTTTTTTTTTTTCTTTTTACAAATTTCTAGATTACCAGCACAAAGTGAAGAATAAGGAGTAATGATGTTGACTCGTGATTGATTTGACTTATGGTGGCAAAGAAAGGACTTGCTATAAGCATTTTTTCTGTATTATAAGAAAATGGATTGATAGAAATCATCATATATTGATAAGAGATTTTCAGAAAAAAATTAGAAAAGGAAACCGACTTAAAAGAGTAACTTAACTAATTAATTTTCTGTGGATCACACTGATTCTGTTATTTTGTTGCCTTGCATTGGATCTTGGATCAATGGATTTTAAAAGCAATCATTTTTTGAATGATTCAGTCAATTTCCTTCTGTTCAGCAGCTGAAAGTAAAACTAAAGGCTAATTGGGTAAGGAACAGCTTTATGCTGAGAGGTGATTTTGTGTGATTTGTTTTTGTGTGTGTGTGTGTGTGCATGCATGTGCATATTTGTGTGTCTGTTTATGTGCATTTGGGGAGGTGAATGGGTAGTTAAGTTAAATTGACATGTGTTTAAGAAGTAAAAATGAGTCATTCTACATTAGATTTGAGACACCTTGAAAGATAAATGATGAGGCCATCCTTTATTTATTAGTAAATTTTGTAATTTGAATATCTTTGTATTTATATATTTTTCCACATACAGTTATAGCCAATTCAGAGAGTCTAAATTCGAAACACTAGAGTAGAAAATACAGTTTCTGCAAACAAACCCATTCTACATGTGTGATTATTTGTCCTCAGAATATATTATTAAGGTTTTCTATTGTACATATTACGTACTTAATTGAAAACTCATTTGAAAATGGCTTCCTCCCTTCCTTTATGTTCTTCAGTCCTCTATCCTTATTTGAGATTGTCCATAACATTTTTCTTTTGTTGCTGAAATATAGAGAAATTCCCTATTGAAGCAAAATTTGTTTAGATTTATTGAATGTACAAGTGTGGTTGCTTTTGAATTTTTTTGGGAAACCACAAAAAGCTGTAAGACTAACAATGAATAATACCATATGATACCATTGGATAATTTTCCTGGAGTAGCCTTGGATAGTGTGCTTGAGTTTTAGGTGAGGGGGGCATGTACACTGATGATGAGTCATTCCACAAAAGCATTCAAAAAAGTATTTTTCATGTCTGATCATAGAACAAGTGTTGCTGTTTCTTAGTTGGATGCCTTTATAATCCATGACAAATGTCCCAGTACTAGGTAAAATTTTTCAGTGAAACCATATTGCCATCAGTTGTTGTTTCTCTTACTTTTACTTTATGACTGTTGTACTTCAAATAACCCCTTGTTGCTGAAGCATCCTTCATTCTTTTCCTGCACTTCATTACTGTATGTGACAAAAATTATTAGCAGCCTAGTTGAGGCATTTAGAGAAAAATGAGCCACACTGCCTTAACAAAGAATCTGTTATCCAAAAACAACGGCTTACTCCAGGCCTACTAACGACAGCCTGGGAGTAAGTTAAAGCAAGCAGTTAAGTTATCCCCACAACTCTCAGCTTGAATGGTGGTAGCAGTCATATACAGCTGGTTGACAAATAGACCAGGTTTCATCTCTAGACTGAAAGTATGGAGAGTTCTCCATTGCCAAAATTATATGCTGTCTATCTCCCTATCTATCTATCTATATCTTTGACGCTTTTTTCCAACTGGAACTCCGTAAGGTGGTGGCCACGGCAATAGAGTCCCTATAGCTAGTGAAATCCAGTGCCGCTTTTTAGCCTTTAGTGCCTCACCCTTAACAGGCCACTGGCAGAGGGTAACTCTAGTTTAGTGTTTGCAGAGGATCCTACCTAATGTTCCTACTGACTACTTGTACCTAATGCTCCTGCCTAATTTTCCTATCTCCTACTTCTACCTAATGTTTCTACCTAATGCAATACGTTATGTTCACTAAAGGTAAAGAAGTTATATAGAGTATGGTATAACACTGATTTTTCAAAGAGCATTGCTTTTGCCAAACCTGTATCCCTAATTAGGGCAGATGTCAATCTGTAATATGAAAAGGAAGTAGGAAAAAGCTTGAGTGAGGATTTGGGCTAGTGCATAGGTGAAACAGAGTACAGTAAACTCCCTTAGTTTCATAAGGCCAAAGGCAACATTCTTAGCTACCATGCAAAACTAACATTTATTAAACTATTATCATATAGACTAATGGGGGAAGAGGTTACTTGTCAAAGCAACCAATTTCACCCCTTCAACCCATAAGATGGTAAATGTTTAATACACTGTCTCTACAAAAACATTACTCGTGCTTGAAATAAAGCCAGTGGTAACGGGGAAAAAAAAATGTAATAGTTTGTTATTTGAGTGAGGCAGCAAAGTAGTGTGGTATGAACAGTACATATTTTATGTATGCTAAGGTATTGTATTTCTTCTGAATTTATCATGTTTTGGCTGTATTTTTTCCATTTTTGCTCTTATTTTTACATAGCCAGGGTAAGAGGTTCCAAAAATATTGATGGACTACTTGTGAAAGGGCAGTTTTGGTAATTTTAAAAGGCCACGAAAGCAGTAAATGTGAAACTAAATCTGTGAAACTGCAGCAGTTTACTGTGTTTCTTGAACTCTACTCATGGTGTCACTTAACCGTGAATTGTGATTCTCATCAGTAATTTTCATCATCATCAATTATTTACATGATAACCAGCATGTTATTCCCAAGCATGAAGTCCTTTATATGGCTTTCGATGTTGAAAGAATGACAGTGGCATATTTTATTTGCCAATCCCTGACATAACCTGTGTGAACAAGCACCTCAAAAATGAACGTGGACAGAAACTTTTGTGACATATGCTAATGATCTACAGAGGTGAATGTTTAGGTGGCTGAATGATGAGTAGGACTGTTTTGTTTTGTTTTCTGGCTCAAGATACTAAAAGGAAGATAAGGCCAAAAGATGATATCATTTATTTGTATGACGTTGCAGTTGCTCTGAACCCAGTGAGGCTAATTATTAAGATACCATTCATGCTGTCATTTTTCAACAGTGCAGGACATCATGATGATCGGTTCACAGGGTGAAAACTATGAGCAGATCTCAGCAGCTTATTTTCATTAGCTGTTATTAAACAAGGTGCCAAGGTACTTATCTATAGCTAGAATTGCCTCTTCTTTATCCATATTCATCTCTTCCAGTACTGTATCAGGACTCTTGCATTGGTGCTGTAAAGCATATATTATGCCTAACTGGCTAATATATATAGAGGCCACTTATTGCTTATTGGTTTCAGCTATATAATTATTGCATAAAAGTATAACTGTGAGTGCTAATTTACCATAGAATATATCACAGGTGTTCAAAAAATAAATTAAAAGCCAAAAAAGGCTGGGACTTATGATGTATTCTTGTTTACATAGAATTTTAGTGTTTCTGTTAATATTTTCTCATTCTTTGCTCTGGCTAGAGGTTTTAAGGTAAACATTTATATACAGGTAATGAATAGGATCTATGTCTTATATATCTGGACCCCTTGTTAGAAGTTAGACAATCTTGAAATTAGGATTTCATCTCAAAATACAGTACTGTGGCCAGAGGCTGAACATACATAGATTGGGGTGCAGGACCCTCACACTACTACCTTCAGAGATTGATTGCCTAAACTCATATACTGATGAAGCGAAAAACTTTAAGGGGCATACTTGAGGTAGACCTTATATATTTTTAGCACTTAGTATCAGCTGAATTATTAAGTTTACCATTAATTTGCTAATGAAAGCATTTTGTTAGAAGGTTGGTTGCTTATTGTTTGGATATTAATGCACCCAAAAATTTGGTGAAATAATTCTTTTATATACTTTTAAGGCTGCTTGTTTTATTTTCAAGTAGTTGGGACTCCTGGATATCATTCTAGAGAGACTACATTTCCATCACCAATCACAGAAGTTGAGATAAATTTTTTTTGGCGTGCTATGACTTGTGAAGTCAAGCATTTTGTGTAAGTGCCCTCCCTTTTATGATAGTTGGATTCCAACTATGAACATAATACACCTCTTCGTTTATTCAGAGGGGTGACTTGTGCAGTCTTCCCCATGTTTTCCTTTTCCTGCAGAGGTCCAATTCCACGTTTATGCTGGTGTTAGCCACATACTCACCCACTCTTTCAACCGACCTTACTCTCTTTATCTCTTCCTTATCATATACCCTTTCTTCATCATTCAGTATGCATCCTTTATATATGCCCAAACACTCTCAGCACTCCAGTTCTTCACTTATTCATACACAAGTCCTTTCTCTGATCAGTAGTTCACACTTACATGCCAATTTCTCACTCAGGATTCTGTTGTTAAAGAAATCCATCATCAAAGTGTGCATTGCCCTTGTCGTTTTTACTGTTAACCTATTTCACTCCCTTTCATTAATCTAGGCTGAAGCATGCCTTCTGACAATTTCTATCACTATTTCAGAATCTCATCTTTACTCAGTATGACTTTCAAGAGAGTGCCCAAATATCTCAATATCCATTCTTCCATCTTTCTTAAGAAAACTATCAAATCACTTGAAACTCTGGACCCTTTCTAACCTCTCACCTCAAATCAAATCTTGCTCACCACTTTGCTTTGAAAACGTTTGTTTTCTGTTTTTACAGACTTACAAATTTCCTTTAAATACCTTGCATTTTCTTTGCCATCCAACACTTTTATGCACTGATATTTGCATACATCATTATTCAGCTTTCTACCCTAATTTTATTCTGCATTTGTACTTCCTTATTTTTACTTTCTGCCCAAACAAACTTTGTTCATGGGGAAATTAAACAGCCTATCAAAGGATATAATGCTCTTATGTCAACTTCAATCCAGTACTGCTCATGCATTTGAACACTTGTTCTAATACGTACCCTGCTGGCTTTGTAGAGACCGTTCAGCTCAATAGGTATTTAATCCTTAAACATGGGGGAGTCCTGTGGGATGACTTCCTCAGAAAGCACCGGAAATTATCATCAGATTGCTAATGTCTGCTGGCTTTGTTTAAATCCCCCTGCCAATATTTTGACATTTGTATGGTTGCTAAATGACACATTGGTCACTACAAGTTCTTTCTTTAGAGACTGCCACACTCTGAAAAAAAATATGTAAATAAATGTAAATACTTGTAAATAGTTACTATAAATAGTGATGTGTCATTTAGTGAATTTGCATCCCACCATCACCGCCATTGGGTGATCTATCCAATAACTTCAGCACCATACCACAGTCATGTAAGATATGTCTCCTTGCTTGTTTGTAGTTGTCCTTTTCCTATACATTTTTATTAACTTACTTGTCCATCGTTTTGGTTAAAAGGATATATAGTACAGTTGAATGTACAAGGTGGGAAGGAAGTCTGCTGAAGAGGTGGATAGATGCACTAAGAAAGTTAATAGGGCTGTGGATATTTCAGATGAACATGTTAAAGGAATAATTATTAGAATTATTTTGTTTATACTGGGGTCAATGTGCTGTCAGTGGAATGAACCAGGTCATGTGAAACATCCTGAGTAAACCATGGAAAGGTCTGTGGGGCTTGGATGTGGATAGGGAGCTGTGGTTTCAGTGCATTACATATGAGAGCTCAAGAATGGATGTGAGGGGATGTAGCCTTTCTTCTTCTTTTCCTGGCACTACCTCGCTAACTTGGAAAACAGTGATCAAGTATGAAAGAAAAAAAATTTTGGCTGTAATCCTATACTAGAAAATTCTTTGCTTTAGTTATCATTAAACAGTTTCATGTTCATATTTGTTATAATATTAATTACATGAAAAGCTGATATGATAATGTGAATTTGCTCTTTTAGGTCGGTTTCATATCTTGGGCGGACGTTTTGTACCACCACAGCTGAGTGATAAGTACCAGCTTAACCTTCCAGAATACCCTGGTACTAGTCAGATTGTGGTCTTGACATCAAAGATATAGTAATGCTGTACAGTGTATTGTAATTGGATTTCAGGTTTTGCTATTTGAATGAGTATATAGGTATAACAAGATTCACGTTCAGTTGACCATATATGTGGATATAAGAAAAATATGTTAAAGTTGTCGGAAATGTAGTACCTTCTTTGTTATCATTATTCAATAAAATATTTAGTAAATTATCTTTTTTTATACCATAAAAAATGAAAAAAAACCCTGCTTTTTGCACTTTCTTGATAGTACAAATGTCTGATCAAAACCATTCCAGTCAACTTTGTAGTTAAATTACAGCAAAGCTTATAAGCTGATACTGTCAGAATTTCTCTACCATGCAGTCAGTCCTGTGACTATGAGACATTCTATA
The DNA here is from genome assembly GCA_032273725.1 of Panulirus interruptus. Lineage (NCBI taxonomy): Eukaryota > Metazoa > Arthropoda > Malacostraca > Decapoda > Palinuridae > Panulirus > Panulirus interruptus. Next base: position 11,906 of record JAUTYZ010128916.1, read on the forward strand.
AGATATCTCTAGGGAAATCTGGGTTAAGATCTTTCAACCCTCAGTATTTTTTGGGAGAAAGCAACGATCTTCCTTAACTCTTTGCTAGCAAATGACTGCATCTTATTTGCATGTTTGCTGATTGTGAATGACCTACATTGGTTTTCATAGAGCCAAACTAATATTCCATGTTGTCTGTATAACAAACAATAGTCCATGGTAAACATGCTCCAGACATTGCACTCCTACATATACCTTTTTCCATGTAAGTGATTCATTCTCATATTCATCATGTCCTGTATCTCGTACTTACCTCTCTTCTTAGTTTCTCACTTATTATTAGGTAAACCCTTGTCATTCCCCTTCAAGACTTTTGCCCCATATGACTGGCTGTTTTCACAAGCAGCAGGAATGTGTGAGTGAGAAAGACTTGGGGATCAACACTGTCCTTAACCTGTTACCAGAGTCCCATCTTAGGAGAATAGCTAAGATGACCAGCTGTCTGCATGCAAATATTAGAACATGATTCAAGTTCATGGATAAGAAATTATTTAGCAAGATGTTTACATCATATATACGGCCAAAAAAAATAAGTTTCTCAAGTGGTCACAAAGAAGCACCAAGAACTAACAGAAATGGTCTAAAGGAGTGCAACAAAAATTTGGAGCCAGAATTAAGAGAGCCAAGTTACAGTGAAAAGTTAAAGGTTGAAAATATAGCCCACCTTGGAAGAGTCTTTAAGTTTGTAAAACAGACTGATGATGTAGATAGTGAAAAGTTCATTGAAAGATGTAGGGACAGGACAACCAGAAGAAATAGAATGAAATTATGTAAGAAATGTTAATAAATATGTAAAGAAGTAATTTTATGGGATAAAAGTGGTGGATGAATGGAATAGGATGACTAAAGACAGCTAATGCAGAGAGCATACGTAAATATGTTTGACTAGAAACTGTAGAAAATGTTTGAGAGATGGGGCTCCATCAGTGTAAGAATCCCCCAATTTACAGTACAAATAAGTAATTAAAATAATCATTAAAATCAACCTTACTATTTTTTTCATGTTTATTCAACCAACAACAAGCAATTTATGTATGCTATGCTAATTATATCAAAAATGGATAAAAAAAAATTAAATCTTCATTGATGCAAGCAGTTCTATTCAATATATATTAACCTATACACATTTCCAATAGCAAAACTCTAATCCCATATTTTTATGTCCTTACTTCCATATGAAACTACCACCAATACCATTTCAATTTTTCATTACTCATATATTTCTTCTGGTACTCCATGATTTTCTGTTTGTTATATTTTCTTTATTACATTTCCCTCAACAGTGTTCTTGACGCGACCTCACTCAAGTGGGAAATGGCGAGCATGTATAAAAAAAAAGTATTCTATCTATACAAAATTAATTTTCATACATTTGCAGAAAGGCAGTTCATATTGAATTTTCCCAAAACATTTTGCTTGCCAACCATCTTCACATCACATATCCAAGATTTTAAAGAAATGCTCAGAGTATATAGGAAGAATTATACATTTTAAGAGTCAGACAGGTGAGGATGTTAATACTTTCTCACAATAGTCATGTGAAAAGAATGATTGTTGTTATTATCCATCATGACAAATGTGGAGAGCAGATTGATATGGAAACAAACAGAGTGAAGTTGAGATTTCTTTATTTCACATTTTGACCCCACAAAAGTCTTCAGAAAGTACAAAACAAAGGGAGATGCAGGATACATATACAAGCAGGCACTGGTCATCTGGCTGGAAGCCTTGATGTATTGTTCTTTGAATGACCCATCCAGTTCACTGGCTTCACCCCTTTTGTCCCCTAGTTTATTGCTGTCTTTCCTGTCAATACTAACCATCTGATGAAACCAGCTCTTGAATATTTCCATGCTTATGTGGGCAGTTTCTATTGCTTTGCTAACCTCTCTACTCACCACTGCCCACATTAACATGGAAATTCCCAGTAACATAAGGGCTGGTTTCATCAAGAGCTCAGAATTCGAAGCAAAGATGGAGTGGATTAAAGGGACAGAGCCAGCAAGCTGGGTGAGCCAATAAGAGAAAAATACATTTAGGCATCCAGCAGGGTTACTAAAGCCTTACTGTATACATAGCTCGGTATCTCCCTTTGTTTTGCACTTTCTGAAAAAGACTTTTGAGAAGTTGAAACATTAAAGAAATAAATATCAACTATAACCTGTTTTTTCCCTTAACACCTTGTTTTCCACAAATGATAGTTGTCTTAACAAGCCTATACAAATGTGACTACGAGTAAGGATAATGGGAAAGATAAATGTGTAAAGAGAAATAAATGAAAGCTGAATAAAAAATAACAATCACAAAGCAATAGTGAGGCTACTAAGAATGTATGTCAAAACCCAAAGTGAGTTGCAATATTACTCAAGCTAAGGAAACAAACCAACAACAAAGGCCTGAAAACTTCCTCCAAAGCACTGCTTCCAACCTGAAACTCAAGCCAATTAATGTCACTTAAAATGTTAAAACAGGTTTTAATACATTCCAATTTCCAGCAGTACCAACTGTGTTCAGTACTAATACAATTTTAATTAAATGCTTTCTTTTTCAAAATTACTGACAACCTCACTTTGTTCTTCATGTAAACTGCAGAACCTAAATATAGCACTACTGCAGTCAAAAGAGGACACATGTTTTTCATTCCTTATATATAATCCAATTCTTATACATTTCTACACCATATTTCCAATCCCCTCCACTCCACTCTCTCTTTACTCCTTATCAGACTACCTAACAACAAACTTCTGATCCTTATATCGATAAAAATTACTTAAGTTCCAAATACTTTTCTCAAACACTTTCTCATTATATCATTTAACTTGATTATTTAACTACATATATTGTACATTTGGCAACATTTCAGTTGGAGACAAAGCATCAAACCACCATATCTCCTAATAACA
>JAUTYZ010128917.1:0-11269 GCA_032273725.1 Panulirus interruptus
GCTTACCCTGTGGATCTTAAGTCTCCCAACCTTGAAGCCATCTGGCTCAGAATTTCTCTACCCACCATAAACTATTTGTGTGTCATTTGTGTTCCTTCACCTGTGTGCAACTCCTTAACTATTTAACTTCCTGCAAGTGCATTATTAATCAGTGTTTGTGTACTTTAACTTGGTGTAAATCCGTTATGGCCTTCATTTAATAAACCGTTCTTAAGGTGTTGTAATGTATTTCCTTATCACCCTTTCATATATCTTGATTATATGCGATGTTAGACGCTGAATGGCACAAAATTGTTTTGGAAATAGTTTGGAACTGGTATTATGCATGCAATTTTTGTTTATATCTTCTATACTGGACTGATCTATGCTTGGCCTCGGTAGTGTCATGAGAGGTTTTTCAATTATTTTTTCGTATAGTAATGTAGCTGTAGTTCCGTCAAGACACGGTGCTCAGTTCTCTTTTCAAGGTGGTCAATCGCTCGGTTACATCCCTCTCTGACATTTTTGGTTTTGCCTGTAAGGGACTTTTCATCATCGTCATAAAGTATTTTGTCAGCAATGTTTACTTTATATTTTATATTGAATCCCGACTTGTAATGGTAGATTAACAATTGGCAGATTATTTTTTGGGATCATTACCATAACTGTCGCCCACTTTAAATAGTCCAGTCTCTGAAGTTCTTGTCTTTTTGCTTCGTTCATATGTGCAAACAGAACTCCTGGATTTTATTCCATGCTTTGAATTGCTTTCTCCTCACTCGGGGTCCGTTCTCTTGTATGCAATTCCTTTATTTCATTCTCAGCGTGTCTCATTTTTCTTCTTTCCATTCCTTTTACCTTTGCTTTACGTATTGTATATCTCAGCTTTTGCTTTCATTCCCTTCTGTCTGTCTGTCTGTCTTTTCTCTCTACATTATTAAATTCATTTTCATATGTTAAAAGATTTCCAATCTCATGAGTTATACATTGGTAAAAAAAAAAACTGCTGTATTTCTTTTGAAATTGTTGCTGTTGAGCAGTCCGTTCCATACGGCATTTGCTACTGTAGTATTGACTTCATTTCAATTTTGTCAGAGAAGAAATCTAAGATCTTTGATATGCTCGTGTCATCTTTTGCTTCATTTTGTGTGGAATCATCTGTTTCTGTCTTGCTGTTAGTTGACACATCTATGATATTATGACCTGATATAATATTTGCATCAGCCTCTGCGTTCATTGACGAGTGTTTTGTCATTTTAAAAAATTAGGTCATAGATGTTGTGTCTAGCTGGCTTGTGTATGACGTATGTTACACCTACGTGCATTAGTCTGTTCAACTCCTGTCTTTCATCAGCTAATTTATTATTCTCAGCTTTGTATCAGAATCTGCAATGGTGATCTGTTCCGAGATATGTTACTCTCATTTCCCAAACTACAAAGTTAAAGTCATTAGACCAAATTATTATAGTTGGTTCCAGATTGTAAATGTCTTTCAGTATGTTTTTCAATTCTTGATAATACTTTTTCGAGCTGTTATCATCCTTGTCTTGGTCGGTGCGTATGTTTCTATGTTAATTGTGTTTAAGGCTGGCATACTTCTTACTGCAATTCTTTCACATTTCTCTGAGAGTGAAATCAAAAGGCTTCTACTTTTTTTACCACTCCGTCTTCAAATAATCCCTTTCTGTCCACCATGATGTTGCTGCTCTGTCTGTCTCTCTATCTCTCTGCTCTAAAGGCAGCATTATGGCCACTGGCTCCTGTGAGTTCTCATGTGGCCGTGATCCTTACGACTGAAGGAAGGTAGCAACTGTTCCCCTGGCTAAATGTCACTGGGAGTAAAGATGACTGTAAGGGTGTCAGAGAAAAACTCTTTCTCAGCAACCACGTCAAAGTGTGTGGTAGGGTGGTGGCTGATCGTGTTAAAAGGATTAGTGAACCTATTTTCGGTGAAGGTTAAGGTGTGAAGAGGGTGTGAAGACCAGGTTGTTGCTCATATGCAAGAATGGAGAAATCTCAAGAGACAAGGTAAACAATGTAAGGGATATTTTCATGGGTTTAGGGAAGGCATATGATAAACATCTTAAATTTCAGTCGTGAGAACTGATGGTTATATTTTAGCTACACGTCTTCTATTACTATATTATGCTTGTTAACTATCGCTAACACTAATTGTTTGCAAGGTCTTCTTGTAAACTATATGAGTTTGTCTTCCAGTTGTGTACATCTGACTCTCACGAACAGTTGAAGGAGAGAATTCGGGTCAATTTTAGTCACCAATATCTATTTCTCTACATCATTGTAGACACCGTTGATGTGAAGTCACCTGCGTGCCTTTCAGCGTAGATCATTGTGATGGGCTGCTATCATAATCACCATTGCTTTCAATTGGATACTGGTTCCAGCCGTCATTAACGGACTCGGCACATTCAGCACAGCAAGCTATCTTTTTTCTCAGTAAGGAGAGAAGATACCACCATCTTCCTCCCCACAGTAAGGAGTGAAGATACCACCATCTTCCTCCCCACCAGAGATTAGTCTTCTGATTAAAGTATTAAGTCAAGTGACGCGGGAACCACTAGGAGAGAATGTAAAGCGTCACCTTTCATTCACTGAAGCAGCTTCCCCGTAACGTTTGTGTTAGTACTGGGCCTTCAGGGGACTAGCTTCCACAACACGTTAGGCGTCCTCAGCAATCACCGTTCGCTTATGGTCAGCATTAATTAATATTCCCCACATGACACTTTTCTTCAGCATTCTTCGCCGTCATCCCCTCACGCAGTGTCACTATTTCCAGGTGCAATATGCTACCATTACTTCCCTGGCAGCACCCGACACCATTCGCATCATTCTTCACTATCGATGGCAACAGTCGTACTTGGGTCTCTCCGCTGCATAGTCATTCAAACTAGGCTCATGCGGTGTTGGTGCGTCATTCCTCTTTATGAGAACATGAGCATTACCTATTGCAACAGTCAACACCTGTATTACCTCAAGGACGTACGTACACGGCTTCCTCCGGTGCTTTACTTAGCGATGCAGGCGGGACTGGAGGGTCTTGCGTGCTCTGCTCTCCACTGGTGAAAAAAAATTCCGTATATGCTCAGATTGATCGGCCATGTTCATTCTGTAATAACCTCTGGCTGAACCTTCCTCACGGCACAAATTAGCCTACATGTTCTAAATTTGTTTTGCATATCTAAAGAACACGTACGTTTTGCGCACGTTGAAATTTGATATTTAATTTCAGTTCCGTTAGATATTTCCTTGTAGGTGCCCCAGTGTTGGATTAGGCTATTGCCTTAAGCAGCAAGTGCTATGGTCCCTGCACCCGCATATATAAAAAGAATTAATTAATATATTTCATCACGATCGATAGAAAAATAAGAAAAATCATTATATAGTTCGAATCCTGGTCGCGACAGTCGGTTCACAGTCAACCCAGCTGTTCATCCTTCACTAGGGGTTAGTCGATAAATTGGGTACCTGGCTTAGGTTTGTGTATATACATCAATAAAAATAACTTTACTGAGACGCCCTGAATTAGGGTATTCTGTTGCCCGTGAGGTCTCAGCTAACATGAAAAAGAAAGTTCACGAAATAGATCATTTACAGTAAAGGAAATATTCTGATATAGAAACATGTTTCACATTTACTACTGAGGTTTAAGGAAATCGATTAGAACTATAACAGTCGCAAGAAAGTTTTAGAAATTGATATGACGGTAAAGAACATACGGTATTTTTGGCAGATAGGTTTCTAAAAGGCTACAGGTCGCAGTGAGGTGCCCTTTCCTGTCATACTTATTTCTTTTTTATAAGGAAAACACATCCGGAATGTCAACGTTGTTCACCTATGAGTGCGGTACAGATATACCATAGCTGAATGCGAGGTCAAGCCTTTCAGTAGTAGATTAACTGAATCACAAACTTAAAACATTGTCCAGCGAGCAGTCTGCATATTTCTCGGTATAACGCATTTTAAGTTTAACTCTACCTCGATCTTTTCGGCGGGTCATATTCCAATTCTGTCAGTAAATCGATAATTGTAACCTTTATTTTTAAGGCTCTTCTATTGTAAATAATTTCATCAGCTGTTGTTCCTTATGGTGTAGTATATGTGTAATGTTCGTATGTTGCTTTGCTTTATCAGCTCAGTATTCTTAACACAGACGTGTTCGTATCCAGCAGTTGTCGCTGGCCTGGCCTTCTCTAGCGGCCGGTGTGAGCAAAATTTCGTAATTCAAACTGCACAAATCACGGCATAAAAACGATTGTTTCTGTACTCACACCAATATCGCTACATAATACATGATGGCCTATATGTATGTACCTATATTTGAATGTTCTTACACCTCTAAAACACACTGTAAAGGATAGAGCACTTTCCAAATTCAAGTTCGGCTCGAAACTTTCCCTTGTAGCCTTAGTTTCCTTAGGTAAAGGTAAACCAAAAATGAGGTAGACCGTAGAAGAGATAAATAACCTACGTAATGTAAATGGAACTGTGAGAACTTTTAGAGAACAGAGTGAAGTGTGAAAGATATATTGATGTAAGTATTGGACCGAGTTCTCCAGCAGTATATGAATACTAAAGATACCCACTAGATTGCTTTAAACAGCTGAACTGGGTGTTTTTCTATTTCCTGTAACCTAATACAGTATATATCTTTGCAGACATTCGGTACTATATTATATATATATATATATATATATATCCACACCGCGATATTCAGTTTTTCCACTGGAAGAAAAAGTTACCTGAAAATTGTCTTACTGAAATGAAATCACACTATTCATTCTATCTTTACCAAGTTGTGGGTATAACTTTACACTTTGATTTAGCTAGGGATTCATTGAAAAAGGTGTTAATGAGTATACTTGCTAAAGTATATCATCTCAGAGGCAAGAGGATATTTCATTATTTTTTCAGAACGACTCACTAATCTCGCCAACATGCTTGTGAGCACTTACTTTCACCATATACTGTCATGAGCGACTGCATGAAGTGACGTTATGTATTCCTCCCACTTATGTATATGGTTTCCCTTGCAATCTTAAAAGAAAACCAATTAATTTCCCATTTTCTGTTACAGCGGACATTCCTTTCTCCTCCCTCTTGTTCATTTGTGAGTGTTCAGTCAGCCAGGGCGGAAGTTTTCGCCATTTTGAGTAGACGGCCTTTCCGCACCCGGATATCCTGAATAGTCAGACTGTTTAATACCTCTTGATACCGTTACAGGTGAGTAGCCATTGTAGATAGTAATAAACTACGGTCAATCAATGGTATAGAATATGGGCTGAGAGCATCCTGGTAGGAGCTGGCTTATGCGTTGGATTTGTTTACTATGTGTGTCAAGGATTGAAAACCCAGATATTCTCAAGTTTTGCGGATTAACTCCGTATCTACGGCGCGGATTGTCACGTTACTCCCCACAGGTAACCGTTAGTAGTTGTGTGTAGCATAACTGTGCTCAGAACGCAGATAAACGGACGAGACGGGGAGTTAGAATGACTAAGGTGGGTGCAGGGTCACTTGGTCTCAGGTGATCAGCTGATTGTTGATTCGGATGGAGAGTCAAGGTGGCCCTGACACACTGACATTGCCGGAATACCACCTGTAATTATGGGACATTCCACATGCGACTTACAGTGTTCATGCCAATGGCTGGTTGTCTGTGAATAACGTGAATGAAAGCTACAAACTTTTACATGAGAAAACTGACCTGGCAATGCAAGGTCACGTCTGTTAAGAGGGTCATAAAAAAGTAACCTACTTTACTGGGGTATCTAGGGGTCACTTCTTGTTGCTGGGCAAAATCCAAGAACATTATAGCAGCCAAGGTTTCTGAGATACTTGATTACTCTGGGAGAAATAAGTACCGGTATATTTAGCGAGTGCCCTTGTAAACATTACATATGTTAATTGCGGAGATACTTTAGAATCACATTGTATGAAATGTTGATAAGTTCCTTGATATGTTGCTAATATGGTTGTCTTTTTAACTTTCGTCAATGAAGAAATGAATTATCACATTTATTTTAGTATAATTAAGTACCTTAATAACTCTACAATGAAAATTGATATTATGTACAGAGAGCAAGGATGGATTACAGAAATTGTTTGTCATTAAAATGTAAGGATGAGATGTAACTTACTGTTTTTGTATGCTTTGATCACTTTCGCCCTATATGCTTTATTGATCTGCGCAACACTCTAAAAGTATGGATAATTATGAAATGTCCTCCATTAAATCGTACTTTTAGCATACAACCAGTGAAATTTTTCAGTGTATTTTTTCATTTTAAGTCGTATAAGGAAATAAGTCGTATAAGTAAATCTTTTCTTTATGCCTGAAAGTTTGGTAAAGATTAATTAAAACATCACCACTCAGTGAAATTCAAGTCTGGACATCAGACAGTTCTAAATGTGAAGCTTGCCACTTCACCAAGTTTGTGAATACCTATCAGTGATTACCTATTTTTATGTTACTTTAATTAAGGAATATTTTATGAGTTATTGACATGGATGATGCTTGTCTGAACGATTTCAGTTCATGTTTTTCTTAGTATGTAAGTGCAAGGTTCATGTTGCAACCAATGGGGCATAGTGGTTTGTCCTTGTCTGTCCATCCATGCATTTGTCCTTTCATGTATCTGCGCATCCCAAACTTGTGTACATATCACATGACTGGATGACTGGATATGGACCAAATCTTATCACTGACACTGCATACTGTATGTGATGTTCAAGATTGGGGGTGTTTGAAGGTCATGGTCATAAGTTCTTGCATACTGGATTGCTACTTAATGTCTGTGTACACAATATCTGAAGACTGAGTCATTGGATTTGAACCAAACTTATGTCAAAGATTCTACTTAGATGCAAACTTATGCCAAAGATTCTATTTAGATGGTTCTTTATCTCACATTTTGAATTTTTTTGGGGTCAAAGGTCATTGTCATTAGGCCTTATGGATTAAAATGCTACTAAATAACTATATACACAGTATTAAGTAACTTTGTGAATGGACGCTAACAAAACTTTTCCATCAGTTGATATATACAGAAGTCTTATCATGAGTCATTTTTCAGGTGTAGGTGTTAGAGGTCAGTACCATAAAGCCCTTTGTACTGAAATACTGCTAAATATTTGTTTTCACAGTATTTGGAGACTTTTTTAATGATTGTTAGTGTCATCAGGATACTTTTACTAAATTCTTGTGTACACAGAATGACTCTTTGGATGGACATTGACTAAATAGATTACTCAGAGTATCCACTTTAGAAACAATTCACAACAATCACTTTAGATTTGATAAATTCAGGTTAAAAAAGTTAAAGGAAAACATATGTTTGGAAACAGAGCTGTTGATGAGTAGAATTAGTTGCCTGTTATAGTAATAAGTGCAGAGACTATAGAAAGTTTCAAGCACAGATTGGATGTCTACACGAGTGAAAGTGGGTGGGTGTGAATGGGAACTGCCTCATGCTTGGGCCAACAGACCAAGTGCAGTTTCTTTCTGTTCTTATGTTCATATTTGTATGGTGGATACTGCATACATAGTTCTGCAGTGGGTGAGGCTGGGTTACCGTGAAAGAAGGCCATAGTATGAATGTTATCTATCAAGAAATAAGCAGTAGGAATCTGTGTGTGAGAGATATTTCATACTTGACATCATCTCCGTGTTAGTCCCACCATAGAAGAATTGTTAAGGAGGCCAACTATCTGCTGGTAGATACTAGAATTGCATTCAGTTTAATGGATAAAACTGTTCACATCCTGCATAAGGCCATAACTAGAATATGCTTCTCAGGTTTGGTCATTGCACCTTAAGAAGCACAAAGAGCTTATGGAGAAGGTCCAGAGGAGGGCAGCAATGATAGTTTTAGAATTAAGAAAGCTGAGTTACAGGGAAAGGCTAGAGGCCTTAAATTTGCCCGCCATGAAAGAAGAATGACCTCATCACATTAAAGTTTCTAAATGAGATTGATGTAAATGGTGAACAGTTCTTCAAAACATTTAGGGATAGAACAACCATATGACTCATGAAATTAAGTAAGAAACTTGTTGAAAAAGATATAAAGCATTACTTTTACATTATAAGAGTGGTGGTTGAATGGAATAAACTGAATAAGGAAATAGTAAATGAGGACAGCATACAGAAGTTTAGAAAATTGTATGATGGTAGAGAAGGTTCAAGAGATGGGGTCCCACAAGGATAAGACTCCCTCCCCTTAAAGTACAGATAGGTAATATCCTTAACAGTATTCGGATCTCTGGAGTCAAAGATCAAAGTTGCAAGGTTATGTGATTTAAGGTGTTACCAAACACTTGTGCACAAATTGTCTCATGTGAATGGATGTACAGTAGACCAAACTTTTGTACATACTACATAATGTAGATGATTCCACTTTTTGGAGAACAAGAGTTCTGATCACATAAACGTGTACTTTTGACTGTTTGTATACACTCTTTGAAGACTTAGAAAGCCAATATTGACCAAATGTGTACTACAGTTGCTAACGACAAAGTTTTTACTATTGATAAAGGTCAGAATCAGTTGTATGAAAATTATTGTAAATACTTATATACTTGATGTCTGAAGATGGTCAGTTGTTATTGAACAAACTTATATTACAGTTTTATATTTATATTGATTTACCACAGGAGGTCAAAGGCCATAGGTCAATATCTTGAGCTCATGTGTATCAGAATGCCTCTGAGACTTATTTATATTATATCATTATCTAAGGTGAATGACTTATGATAATACTTTCACTAAAAGTACCTCATTCAGAAATCATGCCACTTACCATACATTATGAAAACATTTTATGTGATGGCACCAAACAGAACCAAAGATTTTTTCAAAAATTTCCCCCTCTTTTACATGTTGGTCACAGATCAATTTGTGGTGGTAGAAAATCTCCAACACCTTTTTAGATGATGTATATGGGAAGGTATATATTATATCTTAATACACAGATTAGTAAGCCTCTACTTTTATTACCTTTGAAACCTGACACATAACATTTTGTTTTACGGATCAGGATAGGTTAAATTACTTTGTATTTTGTTATAACTTTTATTTGTTCATTAAGATTCTAATGTGATATGTGATGGTGTCTAACTTCACTATTAAGTTTACTCCCCTATTTTGTATAAAACTTTTTTTTTTTTAGATGGATGAGAGATAAACAGTATAAAAGTAAATTTTACCTGCTTAATTCATGGGCAAGCTGCAGCATCACACATGTGGTAGATGACACGGGACAGTGTTGCCACGAATCATGTTTTAAATTCTTTTCTACTTTATATACTGATAAAATGTTTATTAGTTTGCTTTTATTCTGCTATAATCAGTAGAATCTATCTATGTTTTATTATTAGTAACAATTATTCAAATATGTGTATATTGCATATAGCAGCAGAATTAGGGAAGTTTTTTATGTTGGCAATATCAACACAAACTGAAATACCTCCCCTGTTTATGTCTGGAGGGTAACTGAACATATATCCAGTGAAGGCACTTCATACCTGTATACTCTCCTTGCCCAGACCTTGGCCATGGAATAATGGCAGGAAATCTTATTCGATATATATATACAGGTGGAGAGGTTGCCCAGCCTCACACATAAAAATACTTGCAAAGTAGTTGAAGGTACCACTGCACAGACTGATTCACTGCTGTTTACAGTGAAATTTATCAAGAAAGGCATAACAGTTTTACAGATATTTTTTTTTTCTGAAGTTATATAGGGTGCAAGATTGCTGGAGTATGGTAATATTGCTTTAGTAAATATAATTTAAATCAGAATATTTACTGAGGTTGTCTTGCTTAGAATGAAGTTAGAATTCTTGTTTTGAGGTTTAGTAGAAAATCTTCAGCATTTTATGTTAATGTATAGAGTCCCTTGTTTTGCAATTATACATTGATAAAGAAAAAATATTAGATGATTGTTTCATATGATAATGCCCATCAAGATACTTATCCTTTTATTGATGGTATATACTTTTGTGCTAAAATCACCTAGAAAGGTTGGAGAAATTGCTAAACTAGAAGAAACTGTGCAGAAACATCATATGGTTGTTATTGAATCCATCAAGAACCAAACTTTTTTTAAAAATTACTGGAGTCATTTAGGCTGTTCTTTGGAGTGTAGTTGCAAGACATACCACATTATGTATTCACATGAAAAATTCAAGAGGGCCATTTTCACTGTCAACACATTCAAGAGGATTTAGCACCTGAGTACTGCATTTGGGATATTGGCAGATGTGACAGAATAGTTCCAGTGAAAACTAGTTGTGCCATGAGCATATGGGGAAACTTAGATTAACAGGGGTCCAAGGTTATTTAAGACATTGCCTACTATATTTCTGCATCAGAAATGTAATAACCCAGTCTGTGTACACTGAAGAAATGTTTTGACAGGTACCTAGAGATTGAATCTGACCAGCTGGACCAAACTGGCTGTGTAGATAATGCTGCAGTTACGAACAGCCTGATTGGTAAAGTAAACGTGGCTGATATATTCAACTGTAGTTGAAAGAACACATCATACCCATTGGGTGGAGAATTGGATTTTCCTCCGGGACTGTCTGTTTTTCTCTGCTGCTACATTCAGCACTACTTGTGTGATTGTTTGACTAAAATTTTCCACAGAGATACAAATTGATTCTTATTTCATATCTAACCATGAAACTGTAAGGTTGTAGACTGTATTGTAAAAGCGTATGCTTTATCGTCATTAGACCCATTATCAGTGTTATTAGAATGAAATTTTTATTTGGTCAGCAGAATATAAGTTGTTGTAAAAGCGTTTGCTTTATCGTCATTAGACCCATTATCAGTGCTATTAGAATCAAATTTTTATTTGGTCTGCTGAATATGTCATGAAATTTCTAATCACTTGGTCTTTTAGATAATATTTTGTTAATTTTTACAAGTTGCTGGTATCACTGCTGGTTGCAGAGCAAGATAACACCATGCTTTATTGGTAGAATACAAAGAAAAAATGTATTTTTCTAGAATTTGTGAACAGCCAAAATCAATGGTCCAGTGCATTTGAGTTTCTTATAAATAATTTCTTTAAATATGCATTTATAATGTTTTTTATTCTTTTATTTATAATTACCCTGGGAACTCTTTCCAACAAAGAGTTTTCATGTTACCTGGGATTTCCCTCCAGCGGCTCCTGCAGCCCAAGGCTGCACTACTTCCAGTAGAAGGGAAGTGCATTTGGAGGGAGAAGTCCTTTTTGACGAAACTATACTCCCGGCGATA
>JAUTYZ010129028.1:0-11268 GCA_032273725.1 Panulirus interruptus
TATATATATGTATATGTATAATCGTAATACGGAAATTAAAGACTGCCAGTCTCATAGTTTATGATTCCTATTTCACTAACATTTTTACTTGTGATGGCACTTAACAATGGTAGTAAAAAATATCCATAAATTGACTTATTTGAACACCGCAAACCTTGCAGTACCTTTAAGTAAATGAAACTTCCTTCTTTTTTTTTCCTATGATCACCGTATTGTCCTTTTGTTGATTATACATGCATTATTTCCGTATTATTAGTAATTTGTCGCAGACTGTTAGACAGTAGCCTCAAAAAAAAGAAAAATATTTTTCACAAGTCTGGCACGGTCATCCTTCGGTAATATACATCAGCAAACTGGGGTGTGACCAAGACCCTCTCGTGGCCCCTGTAATCCTTTTGCGCTCCCGCTCACAGGATGAGCACTGGGTGCACAGTAAATTAGCAGATGACACCGGCACAAATCAAAATTCATATCTTAGACCCCCACTACTATTGCCACCATTCTTAACATTTTGAACGGAAACCTCCGTTGCCCTGGAAAGTTTCTTGGATTAGAATTATTGCACCACATGTGACACACTTCTTGAGCATGAAAACAAATCTTTGAGAGACAACCAGGTCTTCCATTATAAATGAAATAATGTATTGTACGTGAAAAGAGCTCGGCATATGATAGCTTAATGACGTAGACCTATGGTAAGTAAACCACTCGCTTGGTTTTATAAAGACCCGGTTATTTTACATTGATTGGTATGTAACGTAGTGGTAAACAATCATTATATGTAGTGACAAGGTAAAGATGGCAAGAATCACATCACAAGAACAACTACCGGTACCCATCAATTATTAGCAAGGCCTCATTTGTCATTCACATGCTTTCCTATCTTTACAAATATAACAACAAAGATCATTAACTGTTGAAAGTCCATGATAGTACAGGCAAACTTGCGAGACAGGTGGACAAAACACATTTAGTTCATTAATACATTATAACGCTAAACTTTCAGTGGCATGAACTGTCATCCATTATTTCTTCTTATTATATTCTCTCCATCTCTTTGTTAAACTTGGTAAGGGCGTATAGGTTGAGGAACAGCAGATTAGGAAATGTAGATAGCCTTGACACTTAACGTTAAGTCTTTAGCACAATTATATTAGTACAATAAGCATTATTTCCCATGAACACGAGATATGGAACGCTTTCCAGCGAATCGAACTCATGTACAGAAAGCACTGAAACTTTTGCTCCGTTCTCTGGAAGAAGCACTCTGCAATAAACTTAACGTCGAATGCACCTGTTGGTACAGTGAGCATTATAACTTTGCGAAGTTACAACAGACATTGTTGAATTAGCATATCAAGTGGGATAAGTTGTGGTCACATCATTCAGTAAGTTTTAAAGTCTTTGTCACTTGTATATCATATGTGGGCACGAAACACAAATACTTAAAATTACCTTTTTCTTCGGGCATCTTTTGGGTACAGAATTGACTTTTTTTTTTTACTAACACAATTTACCAAGACTTACTACTTGCGCAGTGATGGGGAAAAGTTCGCACTATAACTTTCATTAACTCCTGTTATTGTAAAACGGAGATAACTTCATATGTGAGGTATTACCTGCTAGAGCGGTGGCGGCCAGGCAGGCCAGAATGAGAGCTGTATGCATCTCGACTCACGCTGTCCTTTGACAGGTCTAGTCGGAGCTCGAATGGCTACTCACACCTTGCCTGCCACGTCTTTTATACCCCCCGGAGGCAGACATTTGGTCAAGGTCTCCCGACAGGTAATCAGAGTTCAAGAGATAACTGAGGAAGCTTATCTGACCTCTATTCCACCAACACTTCATCACATAAGAAGTGAATACACATCTGTGCGTCATTTGGTTAAGAAAATGTAATTATTGCAGGTTTTTCTCTTTAAGTCATCTGTATGCCTTTCCATATACCATACTTAACCTGTGAGTTTCTGATTACTTCCACTGCCACAAACAACCTCGAATGTAACCAGTGGTCTGCTGGAGTTTGAATTCTTTTATATTACTATATATTATCAAAAGAGACTTTCTTTCAGGAAAACGGGGATATCACAGCAGGAAACCGATACGGCAGCTGCTGTTATAAACTTTCACATACTATAGAGTTTTATAGTACTGAGTAATACCGGTGTAAGTTCTCAGAGTACACACACAAAAAAAAAAATTTACATAGTGTATTATAAATTTCCTGTGGTTTATAGTTTCTCTTTCTGTAACGGTGTTTAACATAGAATAACGATGAAATTTCACTTTAGGTTGATTAGATTTTATATTACTGAGATTTTTTTTTCAACATATTCATCCTTAATGTTCAGATTTTTATGAGCCTCTGAAAAAGGTAATAAGACCTCGTGACAATTTTTAAAAGCGAAATTTCTAAGAATTCCTTTCCAAGCATGGTTTCAAATTTATATTCTGTCTTCCACTTTTCGAGATACTTTCGAAACGAAAGATAATTTGTCTTAATAAGGTCTGGTGTCAAATGCCGGAATTTTCGTGGTAGTGGCGACCTGTGCTGTTGAAATTTCTCGACAACTTCATATTTTTCTAGGTCTCGCTTCAGTTTTCCTTTGTCCCAACTCCCAGTTCAGCATTCTTTTGCTTCTCAAATTGTCGTCCATTCTTTCGATGTGATCAAGCCGTGTAATGAAACAGCTTTCTTTTCTATCCATAAGAAATGTAACTGTAACATCCGTTTATATTGCTGTGTTCTGTTTTGTCTTTTCGTCTCTTTATTGATTTTTGTAAGCCTTAATTTTTTTCACCGCTTGTACCCTCGTCTTCTCTTGTTAGTAGAAATCTTGACTGCATCGTATATTATGATACTAAAATCGTGTCATATAGTATGTGTCTTTTTGTTACACAGAGGGAAGGTTAGATGTAGGACAGCGAATCTTGTAGAAATGAAGAGAGTCAGAGCCGGGTCTGAGAGCTGTCACCTGATGTCGGTCAAGGGGACCATAGGAACCAACCAGCCTACCTCGACCGTTGTTACTGTTCCTATTCGGCACCGGAGGTTTTGGAACAGATTATATACACTCATGATTTTTTTTTTCATATATTTTAAAAAAGAGGAAGGAAAAACTGGAGAGGAGAGTGAAAGTTGTATGTTATTGAGTGTTCCGTTGCAGACTGAGAGGGTATGAGTTGTGGATTGAATGTCAGCAACCCACGTGTAAGTGAGGACAAAAAAACGGGCTGGGTAAGGGGTATGTACAAACGGTACAGTGCAGGCTCACTGTACCGCCAGCACTAACTTTTCCGATACCCGGGCGGTAGAACTTCCTTGTATGGTGGATGCCTGTTACATCTTGCTAGGTGCCACCTACTCCTCATTGTACATTCCTAAACATTTGTCTTTTCTAGCCCATGTTCGGACTCCATCATTGTATGTAGCTTTCACAGAACCTTACGTAACGTTGATTTATATTATGTTCTATGGAAGTGTAATTCCTTATTTGCGTCTCAAAAACTATAGCAATGTGTAGTTTTCATATATAGTATATTTCCTCACTGAGTCTGGTTTCCTTTCTGGTCTTCGTGTGTCCTTCAACTAGTCTTTCTTACCTAGCTGTATCTCTACAGAATTAAGAGGAAATCAGACAGTTGATGTTAAGAGAGTCTGTAGGGCAAAAGTAAATCCCTTCGCGGTTTTAGCAAAAGAGGCAATGGTGTTGGTATTTCTGTACTAAGAGCAGTTTGTTAAATTACAGTTTGGTCGATAATAGACTACTCAGCGCTGAATTAGGCTTCATATCCAGATAATGAAATTAGGTCTTTAGAAGTTTTGCAAAATGAAGCTTTGCAAATAGTATTAGGCTGTCCCAGAACTAAAAGAATAAAAATCATAAAGAAACTAAATCTTCCAAGTAATCTTAAATAGAACTAAGGAACTGACTGTTCTAACAACAGTTAGGTTAATCAGCCTTAGGGATACTTACCTTACAACTATCATACCTTAAGACTATCATATCTTGTTAACCGTAACTCCTCAGTTAAGATTAATAATTATGCAAGGAAGCGTTACAAAATTTGTCAGATTGTGATGTGATAAAGCTCTGTCCTCTGGCTCCGTTGATGAATGAAGACTGTTATATACCTTTACCTCAAAAAAGGGTTTCTGTAAGAATAGATAAATTGGGGGAAAAAAAGTGGATTAAGCTGGTTGTAAATGAAGTAGATGTTTCTAGCTAGAAATATTATTCAAATGTATTGTGATGGCTCTGTGAATAGGATACGAGCTGGATATGGCGTTACAATATAGGAATTTTTTGAGCCTGAAGTTAACCTAGATGTAAAGGTGTCCAAAAGAGTTAGTGACCTAAGCTTTAGTACCACTACTGAGCTTCATGCTGTCCATAATGGGTTGAAATTGGCTTGTGAGAGGAGGAAGAATGTTAGTAGGTTTGTGGATAGCCAGAGTGCGCTGTTGGCTTTGAATGAACTCACCTGTTGACAAAGATTTTGTCCTCAGGTGTAAAAATCTAATTCATAGAATTAAGAATTCGGATCCAGTGTGAGTTTGTTGTGGGTACCTTCTCACTGTGGCTTTTAATTGAATGAAGTTGCTGATAACCTGGCAAAGCAAGCACTTGAAAAGAAATTTGTGGGCATTGAGAGTAGTACTAGACTTCGGAAAATTAAAAAAGGTACTGAGAAATATGAGAGAAAATTAGGAGCTTGAAAAGACCCACAATGCCAAAGTAACGGAGAATACTTATACAGCATGTGGAAGAAATTCAGCAAAAATTGATTCCTTTATTATGAGTATGAGATTGGGGTACATTTTAGCCCTATTGAGATATTCTGAAGGCCATGATGGAATTCCTTGTAAATTGTGTAACAAAAGTACTTAAGTTTTATGCACTTCTACATTATACAGTGGAATGGAATGAAACTGAAGGGTTGAGAAATACAGATATTAGAGATGTTTCGGAACGTCTGTTATTTGAAAAATCAAAATCTAGTCAGAAAAATGTTCAAGAAATTAAAAAATTCTGATATAAGATGTTATTTGTGGTAATTTTATTAAGTAAATTTGATTTGTCTAATACAATGTAAACTATGATTATGATATGTCATTCTGTTTAGATTTTGGTTAAAGGATTATGTAACTGTATCCAAAGATTTCTATTACAGGCATTGCTGGGTGGATGCACAAGCATGTTTGTATGTCCCCTTTTGTATCTGCTATGCATCAATTGATAATTTGAATATGAGAAATGCTCGTTATGCCTTGTCTTTTTTTATTACATTATCGTACCTTTAAAATTATGAATGCTTTTGCCATACGCAACACCTGGTGATGAATTACGCGTATGTGTGTGCTAGAAAAGTTACCGCTTTCCTTAATGTATTTGTCGATCTGCCGAAGGAACTACTTCTTATGCCTGTTATAACAGTTCTCTATTTTTTTTAGAATATTTGCTTTTAGTGGAGATTATTCTAAAATGAAACTGGAGAGGAATATGGTCCCATTTGGAAGATTTTTAAGTTTAATCAAACGAAACCTTCCTCAAGCTCATTTGCCGGCAAGAAACCAAACTGAAAAATAAGAGCTTAATCCATGCATATGGTTAGAGATCTGTCCCTGGTTGATAGGGCTAAAAGGGGAGTCGACATTATTGTGAGATCAGAAATCATTCGTAATGTTACTTTAAGGACGTTATAATCAGCACCATTAATAGTAAATTTGAAGTTAATGTGTGCTTATATCCCTCCAGCAGATGAGCTAACGCAAACTTATTGAAGGCCTATTTAATCGACAACGGAGCCTTTTTCTTCTGCTTTGTGACCTCAGTGTGCACGGCCTTTTTAGGACAGAGAATGCAATAACAGTGACGCGAGAAGGAGATCAAATGATGACTCGTTTTCAAATTTTGGGGTTAGTGTTTTAATGATAGTGGCCCTTCTTACCATAATGTCCGCACTGGAAAACTTTCTGGTATTGACCTCTCAGTTTGTTCCAGCAATAATTTCCCAAATCTTAATCAGTCATTCGTTCAAGACCTTCATGATAGTGATCACTTTCCAAATCTTGCTGAGCAGAGCGGAAAAGTCTACACTGAATAGCCCTCGTTGATGGAAACTTGAGGTGGTAGTTAGGATGGAAATACAACTAGAACTTTAATCACTCGAAGAGTGTGTGAATTTCTTATAGTTGGAGAAACTTTTGATCATCTTGTAAAACATTGTAAGATGCAACCGAGAATAGCATTTCTAAAACTAAGAACAAAAAGCTATGACTATCATTTCCATGGTGGAACCAATGTTGCGATAGGCGTTTGAGTATTGTGAGATCTGCTTACAGAAGATTATGAGATGATATTATTTGGTTAGTAAATAGATTTACCAAAGAATATCTACAAAAAATGATATCAATATCGTCGAGAGGGCATCTTGGATGAAATATGTGCAGGATATGATTTCCAATACCAAAGCCGAAGAAGTTTGGAAGAGAAGAGAAAAGTTGGTTGAAAAGATTTCTCCTTTGTCTTGCCTTAGTAATCTAGGCAGTCAATAATCCCTCTGTGGTAGCTTATATTCTTGCTGAGATTTTCTCATCATTATCTAGTGTGAACAGATGTAGTGGGGAGTTCTAAGAAATTAGACAGATATCTTTCCCCAATCTGTCTTCTCTAATAACAAAGAGAACCATACTGAGCTCTTTCTCATGAAGGATATGACAGCTGTATCATTGAATATACTGTTCCAGGGGAGGATGAAACACTCTATGACATGTTAAAACATTTTCTTTAAACCTCCATAGAAGTCTTGTCAGATTTGTTGAACCTAATATGAATGCATGACGTACTCCCCTAACCTTGAAAGATACCCCTCATTCTTGGAAATTTTAAGCCAGGTAAAGATCTTAGCATTAGTACAGTTTATAGACCTATGATACTTGACTAGTGTTCGCAAACTAATGAAAAAAAATTAATTGGTACCTTGAAGGAAATGATCACCTGACTCTGTTCCGATATGGCTTTAGACAGTTTTGATCTAACAAAGACTCCTTGATACGAATATCAAGTGACATTCATAAAGGATTTGCTAATCAACATCATATAACGGCAGTGTTCTTTGACTTAGCGAAAACGTATGATACTGATTGGAGATATGTTATTATAAAGCTTTTCCACAAAATAAGCCTTCGAAACAGACTGTTGAGGTTTATTCATCAGTTTTTGACAAAAAGGTGAGCATTGTTAGTGAATATTTAAGAGGAAGGTGTGCCTCAGGGCAGCATTTTAAGTGTTACCTACTTCTTTGCTGCTACTGTGTTGTAAACAATGTTCCAGAGGATAATAAATTACCTCTTGGTGGTTTGGCTCTGTATTGTACATAACCATCGTCCCCTGAAGTTGCTGTAAGACGTTTGCATGCTGCCGTTGGTAACATTATCAATTGGGCAGATGATACTGGTTTTGATTTCTGTAAACAAAAAGCTATAGCTATACATTACAAGATCAGAAATTCCACATGTACTATTGAAAGGCATTCTCATTCCATACAAAGATTTTAGGCATGATCTTTGATAGAAGTGTGACATAGGCCCTTCTTACTGGAAACCTTAAAAGTTAAGTGACATAGTCGCCAAACATTTTCAAGGTGTTTCTGTTGGGGAGGTGATGGGAAAACCGATCTGAGGTTGTATGATTCAATATGTGGATCCAAACTGGACTATGCTTACCGGATGTACTGTTGCCCATAATCTTAGTATCTGAATATGCAGAAGTGCATTCAGATCCTTTTGAGTTGAAAGTTTGAATGGAGATTCTAGCGAACTCTCTATAGATTTAAGAGGCGAAGAACTTGGCACAAGGTATCACTTTAAGCTTAAGCGTACACCGTCTAACTCAACGTGTTAAGTTTTTGCTGTCGAGAGAATTGAGGTAATCGGTCAGCATCCAAAATTTTCTAGACATATTGATGTGAAAATATAAAAATGCCATCAGTGAGAGTGGTTTGGTTTGGACATAATCTCAGTTAGAGAAGTGGGTCTTGCTCGGTTCCCTCCCTGGAAAGTTCCCGAGATGAAAAGACCAAAAGGAGCATTTCTGTAAAATTAGAATCTTAAGCATGATACAGTTCATGCAGACAGAGTAAAGTTATTTAATGATGACTCAAAATGAAATGGAGGTGTCTTTTTACTGTAGTTAGTAAGGAGGAATCTCTCATATCAGAATTACCAAAAGAATATTCCATATTTACTGCAAAACTTTGTTATTCAGCCTGCATTTGAATTAATTGAGCAATCCTCAAAAAAAAAAAACTGAATAATGTAACCCGACTCCCAGAGTACACTCAAATGTATAGGATGTTCCAATGCATCCCATGCTCCAAAAGCTCTAAGATTGGATCGTAAGAATCCTCTCATAGCATAAGTGTAGAATATTGCTGGTGCCTTGGACATGTTGGTATGAGCGGAGATGAAATTGCAGATGATGAGGGAAAAGCAGCTATATCTAGCAGTCTGCATGCTAGAGTTATACCTCGCAATGATTTGTAGGCAGAAATACTAACGTTAGCAGCCGCAAATGATGGCAGACCACGTAAGATAAAGAAAGGCGATGAGATGTGGTCTTCCTCTTTCAACAGGAAATGCAATTTTGAGACACTTCTTTGTCGGTTGAGGATTGGCCATATTAGAGACACTCGAGTGTGTAACACCTGTCATTGTAGTATTACCGTGGCACATGTTCTTACGGGATGAAAATTATATAGAAGTCCCAGAGTCGAATATGAAATTACCTACATAACGGTGGGAATAAAAGTATTGTTGAAATTTTAGACAATAATGTTAGTAGATTGATTGAAAAAGCCGGAATGTGTTATATAAACATTTTAAGTTTTTAGACATCGTTTTCATGCTAAAAGCTGTTATTCACTATTAGGATTTAGTCCTTTACAATTTCGACATAATCACAAATCACTTCATTTCACCTGGATGCCGATGTTTACATTTGTACACGACATATTTTGAGGATGTGTGTGGATGAACTGAGTGGATGAATGCTCTTAATGTAATCCAAGTAAATAAGCTCGGAGTTAGAGATAAAAGATGGATAGATTGCCTGATGAATTAATTGGTATTTTTTTTTTCCTTGGTTTGTTTATGTACACCTTGATAAATCCAGTAAGAGTTCCAAGATTCTTAACCTGGTTTTATTCCACCAGGCTGTTTTTCTCGTTAATGAAGGTAGCCTTTATATAGGTTTCCTTTCCTTTCATTAGTGCATTTAACAATCATGAACGTTCTGTCCCCAAGGTCAAACCTACCAAGACTATTGCAATTAGCATTGCTCGCATCTTAATTTCTTATTTCCATACTCTTCCTTCCCTTCCCTGAATTTCCATTTTCCCAATAAGAAACTTTTCCCCCCTGTCTTTTTCCCTTGCTATATGATTATGCTTTTCCCTGATCGATTCCGGACGATGGTCAATTTCTGAGTCTAATAGTCCTCTTCGGAGTCACTTGGTCATACTTGTTTATTCCTGATTTGTTTTTGTGCAATCATTTATAGCCTTTTGAGTTACTCTGCCTTGCCTTCATACCCAGCTCAAGGTTTACTTACTGTTTCCTTGGACTTCATGTACAACTTTGCTTAACTTTTAGGGCCAGGGTTCCTTTTCTTATTGGCCTTTATATTGTCATCCTTTTCACTCGCTTGATTCACTGCCCGACCCGGTGAAGCATGTATGTAAGTTATTATTATTTGTGTATTACGGGGAAAGTTCCAATGTTTCTTTTTTTGTCGCACAACCATTAAACTGTTGCTTGGTATCTGCATTCACTTTCATTATTCAGTTTATTCCATTCATGCACTGCGTTGGTACCAGAAAAGTCTTTATTTACATCTTCTCTAACAAGTTTCTTGCTTTCATGTTATGGCCTCTGGTTCTCTTCTTTGCATCTTTCGAAGAACTGTTCATTATTCAGTCAGCAGACTGGATTATAAACTTTAAAATGTTGTTATTAATTTTCCCCTTACTCTTCTGTTTTCCATGGTGGGCAAATGTAATGGCCTCTTAACTCCTCACTGTCCCTTAGATTTTGGTACCATCTTCGTTGCCCGCATCTGAACCGTCTCTATAATTTCGTTTTGCTTTTATAAGAGCGGTCACCAAACATGAGAAGTATATTCTCGTTTTAGCCTATTAAACGATGAGAACAGGTTGAGGAATGCTTTCTTGTCCATGTACTTGAATGCAACCTTAGTATTTGTCTCCTTTACAGCTTTCCCAAGGCTGAGCAAGTTAGGTACAGTGTTAACTCCCAAGTCCCTCACACACACAAATTCCTTTAATTTATTTCCTGTTTGATTATATTCATATCGAGGCTTTCTTTCACTCTGACCCATCTTCGTTATTTTGCGGTAACGTGGGTTGAATTTCATCAGCCATGTTTCTGACCGGCTTCAGAGATTTTCAAGGTCCCCATGTAAGTTAATGAAATTCTCTTCACATTTTACTTCCGTCATGACCTAGGCATCATCCGCAAATATATTCAGGTATGAATTAAGTCCTTCTGGTAAGTCCTTTACATAGATCAAAAGAAGCTTTCTGATTAACGGTATTTTACAGACCAATCTCTTCAGAAACACTGATCTGTAGTTCAGCGCAATTTTCCGGCCTCTTTTCTTATAGACAGCTTCGATATTTGCCATCTTCCACTCCCTTAGCACTTTAACTTCCTCCAACATCTTCAGCAGCGTTCCAAGTGGTCTGTCAAGCGCACCTGCTCACTTCTCCAGCACATAGGGTTGTGTGTGAGTGATACTTAATTTTACATACGGGGTGGGACTTTTACAGTCTTGGTGCCGTATGTTGTAACATCTCTGTCGGTCGCCAAAAACTGTTGTGTCTTGCTTTTCTGTGCCGCTATTATTTGCTGTAAATATTTTCTCATGAAGATTCCTTGTACCCTGTACAGTCAGAAAAAAAAAATTAATATAACAACGGACAAAATTTTCTGACCAATGTTCCTCCGTACGACCTGTGTTGGTAGCCCTGATCTCCTTATTGCTGTCTTTAGGCAGAACATTTTTAAATGCATAACATTTAAAAGAATATTTTGTGATTATTTATTGATTATAGCATCAGAAAATGAACAGGAAAATGTATCATAAGTAACATTTGTTCTGGGATGATCAAATGCATTTGAGCCATGTAATTGTATGTTACTATGTGAATAAGATCTTGAAGTAATTCTTTCTGTTTTATAGTTGT